>JAJJMC010007665.1:3745742-3760166 GCA_023531435.1 Papaver californicum
AAGAAGAAGATGGGTTTCAATCGTGAGTTCGTGGGTTCGTGAGAACAGATTTTGTAAAATGGGTTTCGTGAGTTAATGGGCGGGTGGTTGTGTGTGGTTTGTTTTGGGTTGATTTAAAGAAGGATAACTTGGACAGATTTTATAAAATGGGTTTTTTATGTGAATTTTGTTTTGTTGGGCTTAATCCACTTGGATAGTGACACCCTTGGGGTTCTAACTCGTGGACTGTTAAATAAATTATAAATCAATATAATCCGCAAATAACACTTACGTTGGTAGTAAAATACCAAAATAAGACACAATGCATAAACGTTCCATCATATGCCTATTTTCAGGTCTTAACTCTTCAAGACAACAGCTTCTCCAAACCATTGCATATTAGACAGATTACAAAGGGTTCACATCTTTTCAAATTGAACTATTTAAAAAGATGTACATTCACAATCAATAGCAGAAAGAAGAACAAGGTAATCTGAATCTTGTTTGTAAAAGAAACAGCATTTCTGAGTTCTGTTCTTAACTTCGTATGTCGAATTCTGAAGTCCGACAACTCAAAAAAGAGGAAAACAAAAGTGATGCAAGAATTAAACTACAGAAGGCGTACAGCAGCATCACCTCCACTTTATCACCATAATAAGTTAAAATTTGACATGGCCAGAAAATGCTTGCTTTTGGTATCTCAATTCATATCTTCCAAATTTGGGAGGGGCAGGCCAGTGCTAACTCACAGCATGACCAAGCTCATGGCTGAAGGCCTAATTGTTGAATAAGAAATGTGAGACTGCAGGAAACTTTCCATCTTTCCGTGGAATTAATTCTAGTAGGTTCGCTTCTCTCCCTGCTGATGGTTTCAAAATGAATAAAAAGCAAAAAAGAAGAAGAAAAGGATTTGTTTCTCGGGGATTTCTTGTAGCAATCTTGAGCTTCATAAGTGGATAACTGTCGACTCTTCCTTTAAGCCACAGTTCTGCATAACTTTTTCAACCTTCAAAATCCCCAAACAAACAATCTCTAACCAACAGTTCTCATCAAAATAATGCAATTTTTAAACTAGTCATCAATGGGTATATACTGTGCTCCGAGTCTCAGACAACAATCTCTCTGGGAATATAACAAAACATAATTAACTGATGTTCATTATCACTAGTATTTTCATTAAATCAAGAAACAGAAAAACTCTACAATCCTCGGGGATCTTTTCAGGAGCTTTTCGAAATTTAACAGAAAATAGATACACACACTATTCCAACATAGCTGTCAAAAAAAAATAGCTGTCTTTTGCTACCATGGATTTTCATGTTCCCTAGGAGGTTAATTTTTTCCGCCTCTATAAGATAAATTATGCTTGATCAAGCGATTGGTAAGTAGCACATATACTTGATCAAGCGATTGGTAAGTAGCAGTCTGAATGAAAATATTAAAAGCCAACTAAATAAGAAAACAAAGGCAAGTTTAATCTGCAGAACATACCAGAAGTCAAACTGCACCTTAAGTTTTTTTACCATGATAAGAAGATTGCTGACATGAGATGATGATACAAAATTTACACTCCAACAAAAAAAAAACTGCTATACTAGGTTGGATATATTAAATGATTAATTTTGTATAGCAATGGACTCAAAGGTTTGCCGTATACTCAGACAAACATGTTTCCATATAAAACATAGTGTAAGCCAACTTACACTAACGGAGATATGCACTTCAAAATATCCTTCCCTCTCTTTGGAATATAGAAATATAGCAAACTACGATCGGGTACGGGTAGGGTGAGTTTGAACACGTCTTCCACGGCGACCACTTCCAGAGAATCTTGGTACTTCCACTTTTTTCAGCAACTATGTTTATCATGAGGAAATAGTGTTAGATAGAAGCAAAGGAGTAATAAACATTTCAAGACTTGGACTTAATGATAGAAGAAACTAATAGAGATTCACCGTATCAGTGGGTCTCGGTGTGTATCCTTTTCTCACGTATACTTTTCTTTCTTGGTTTCGTTTCTCTGCTGCTTTTAATTTGGTAAGGCTGGGTCTGTATAGAATCACAGATCGGCCAATCTGACCCACGGCTACAGATCCAGTTGCTTTCTCCAATGCCCTCACCACATCAACTAGCTCCCCTGGACAACTGTTATGTATTTTGAGCTGTTTGAACAGTTCACGGACCAAGAATAGCTACCAGATCAAAACTTTGCTCATAGACAAACCCAAAGAGAACAGATGTAGATATGACTTAAAAGATTAAGTGAGAAAGGAAAAAAAATTCTACACCATAGGGAATCTAGCATGTTGGACAAAACCGGACCTCTAATTATATGAAAGACTCTCATTCAGCCGATTTACCCAAATCACCATGCTTACAGTTTACAAAGGAGTTTATGAAAAAATTTAACACCCCTATATTTCAAATGCAAGCATATCATCTATCACACAGACAATTATACAAGTAAATTTGCAAAGGAAAAGAAGATTTTAGTTCCCACTGAAACCATAGAGACCAGCTCTATGCAGCATTGCATATAATCATAAAGCATGTTAGAGCTTTTGCAAAAGCTATTACATCCATCACATTTGTAGATTGAACTATTTGCAGGATTGATCATATATACATACGTCGTATTAGCTATTCCGCAGACGTGTGAAGCCCGTCAAAAACACTAACTTCTTCTGCTAGTATGTGGAACTAATCTTTCAGAGTAATTCCATGTGACATGTGTACACACTTCTGATACTACCCTTGATCACAAACACCAAATTTCCTCTCTCCCGCTTTGAGGATATATCAGACAAAGATATCAGAAGATTCTGAACTTTCATCTAATGGTTAACAAAAAAGTAAATAGCATTTGCTTAACAAAACAACTGAAATTCAACTAGTAACAATTGACTAACTACCCCAGGCTTCCAAAAGCAATCCTATATCTCGGTTTTAACCTAATCAGAGTCTCTCTGACCAATTTTCATTATGTCAATCGAAGGAGATATCCCCAAAATGCCAGTAAACTGCTGCGCCTCGACACATTTTTTGAGAAACCAGCTAGCTCTGGGTTCATACCCATACTTTCCGTTGCGGGAAAGCGATCCTCGAGTGTAATAGTTGTACACGTCAAGGATCGGGGAGACAGTGGATAAAAGAAAATACTTTCTCTATTCTCATGGGAGTACTTTCCTTCTTCTCATGCAAGTACTTAACTGGAGTTCAGGGATGGGATATGGTTATTACTCATTACCTATGAGCATTTATGATTAAGTACCCATCAAACGAAAATATAACTAATCATCAGATAAAACCATTAGAATCTCCACAAAGATAAACCCCACTAACAGGCTTGCTCAAACATTTCTGATACTAAAATTCTTTACATAACACCGCCAATCCTAACAACAAACTAGAAGATACAATGTTGCAGTGCATAAACTAAACTACCTATTTTAGTAAAAGCCAATCCTTTACAGAATTGAAGGTCATGTAGTTGTTATAGATTTCTATTATTCATATTTGCATTCAAAACAGCACTAATATGATCACTGAAGCACTTGAGCAACCCATTATCCATCAATTTCCTGTTCTAATAGTGTCATTCATCACTGGTGTTCAAACTAAGCTAAACCATTAAGAATGTCCAGGCCAGGCAACTCATTGGCAATCCAAAACAACTAAAACATCAATTAATCAAATAAAAATCACAAGTAGAAGTAAATATGAGCTTACCTTAAGGAGCTCATTGGATTCAAGGTTTTCAATGAATGCAGCAGCTTGAGAAGAAGTAACACCAGATTTACCAACTTGTTGAGATTTAAGTTTCTTCCCTAGACTATGAGCATAAGATGCAAGCTCTTTCTTTTCTTTCATAGTCAAAGCAGGTACTTCCAAATCTTTCAATGGTTCCGGCTCTTGTTCAATTTGAGCTTCACCTATTATTTCTTCTTCCACTTCTTCTTCTTCCACTCCTTCTTCTTCTTCCGTTAGGAGTTCTTCTTCGATTTCATTTTCAGTATCAAGGTCGAATTCTTTGTCTTGATTAAGCAAAACCATAGTAGAGAGAGTTTGGGGATGTGAAAAAGAAGATGAAGATAAGTAAGAAGAAGAGGGTTTAAGGAAGAAAGAAACAATAGAGGATGAAGAATGAGAATTAGGGTTTTTGATGAAAGAATGTACAGGTTTATGTGAATGGAGAGAGGTAGTTAAACAAAGGGGTTCTAAGAAGAGGAAAGAAGAAGGTGGAGGGGGTTTCAGAAGATGGTGGAGAAGAGGAATTGAGACAGCCATATTTGCAAATTTTCAGTAGTTAAGAATTAAGTTCAAACAGTTTCAAGGAATTTTCAGGTTACGATTTAGCTACTTGTGAAAGTGAATTCTACTAAAGTAAGAATTCCAGGGTTTTTCAATCTAGTACAAGCAGATTATGGTTTTCTCTTTCCTGGGGATTTTTTTTTTGTTGGGAGAACCAAATGGCTATGGCTATGGTACAAGGGCTATAATCGGAAGACCTAGTAAAGAATTGAGGATTAGGCAAGCAAACTGGTGGGCACGTTTTCTGAAAAACCCTATTAGGGCTGGACACTTTTGTTCATGAGGAGTGCAGTGGATTAATCTGGTTAAGAAGTCTCATTTATTCTTTGATTAGGATTATGATTAATATTATTACCTTATTACCCATCCATAATAATCTAAATCTTAGAGCGTCCACAGTCATGCGAGCAAAAAATACCAAAACCAAAGAGCAAATACTAAAAAAATTTGGGTATAGTCCATGTGAAGCGCAGCGGTAGAATAGCAAATACAGTCTGAACTGTACTCTACATTTACGCCTGGTTTAAGCTAATACACGGGCGGTACTCTAAATGTCCGTCTGATTTTCATATGGTACACGGGCGGTACTCTACATATGCGTCTGCCATCAAACTTTCCCTATAACATCAAACGTTGGTTTACATTTGCGCTCCACCAAATTTGGGTTTGGTCCAGATTTCAGACCAAATTTGGTCCCAAATCCTAGAAAATTTGGACCATAACTATATTTACTCACCCCACTGTGATTAGTTTTGGCCGGACCAAAGACTAAATATGGTTTTGGTCCGTCTTTTAATCGCGTGACTGTGGATGCTCTAAGAAAAAAAACCTAAACCTAAATCAAACTACTCTCTCTTATTCTCTCTTCTTCAACTTAAAAACAAAACCCCTATCTTTGTCATCGATTCTCAGATTTTTCGTTGATTCTCAAAAACTATTCACGTTGATTCTCAAGAAAAACAGGTCAAGAGTTACAAAATCAGGCTGAATTGGTTTGAATCCACCATATACTGAATCTAAAACCTCCTTCATCGTTGATCCACAAATTGAATATTTGGTGAATGAAGAAGTTCAATCATCAGTGAATCCTATTGAAATATCTGCTATTAGGTAACAATCGAAAAGCCATCGTTTATATTAGGTTTGTATTGATAAAATTGGTTTGATTGATGAAGTTAGGGTTTAATTATTTTTTTCTATATTGTATACAACTAGGTCGACCATATTTCCCAACCATAAATTATTCATTACGGTCGGGGAAAGAAGAACTCCCAATCGTATATTTATTTTACGATTTGTTTTCGTAGCCGTAAGATAATATAGAATTTAGAGCACTTGGGTGTTTATGCCATTCTTACGGTTGGGGAATCATAGAATTCCCAACTTTAAACCACGTTATAGTTGGGTCGTGTAGTTTTTCCTAGCCGAAAATATTATTGTGAAACTAATTTCCCCCCACTTTTTGCTTGCTTGTAACATTTTTAGGAATCGAGCAAAGTGGTTGTTGAAGGACTTGAGCCATTCCATTGACGTTGGGGAGTTGTTGATTGTTGAAAAACAAATAACAATTCTTCAAGAGCTTAAAGAGATAGCTAAACCTGACGAACGAAGGTGTTCGAAAAGGGGGGCTGGATGTTTATCATCATCCGGCGAGGATGTTCAAGAGAATATTGGTCGTAGTGGATGAACGAGTTATGGATTAGAATCACCCTTAATGTATTTTTTTTGCTATCTAAGACTTTGTCGTGGTGTGGTTGGTTAAGGATTTGAACGAATATTAGTTCTTAATTTAGTTTGAATGAATGGCTTTTAGTTTCTTTTTTATTGTTAAGTGATTCATGGTAGAAATAGGGAAGACCTGTCTGACAACTACTCCTCATCCTCTCAACTGCTTTGTAACCGCCCACTACTTGTTACCTTCTTTTTCGTGGAGGTGGTGCCACCACCCATGATTTTCATGGACCACCAGACCAATAACCCAATGAGAATCCCCACATTGTTGTATTTGATATCTCGTGAAAATAGTGGAGCCATAAGCCACTATTATTTTTATTAAGTCAAGTCAAATGACTTGCTAAGTCAGTGAGGCAAGTTGCACGACTCATTGGATTGATGATCAGACTGATTAGTGTAGAGTCTAGGAAGTTCAATGGTCATGTACTTGCTCGAACGTAACATGGAATATTTAATGGCTAAGTATTAGCTCAGAAGTGACTTATCGTAAGTTTGAGAGGCATTTGATGCCAAATGTTATAAAGGGCTTCTTGAGCAAGGAGACCTATTAGAATTCATATAAGATTTTATATTGGATCAACGTTGAGAAGAAAGACGTATTTCTGAGGGATGTATCTAACTAAGCTAGTACTAGCCACTTAGCGCAGATAATGATATGCTATCTTTTTTAGTTATAAAAGGCTAATGTGCTAATGTTTCAGGAATAAGACCAATATGCCTAGCTTCTGGTAAATATTAATTATACTATGGCTAAAAAGCTAGTGTCAAGGAGGTTTGAAGTTAACACTTCAATTAGGTAGTATAGTTAGCATTAGAGCCATAATGTCAATGATCTTGTGCTAAGTCGCTAGGTACGGTCGTGCTAGACCAAGGGCGCATTGGCTATGAGCGTGTTAGGCTAGAGACACTGAGGAGCTTGGACGTGGAGGCTAGCAGGGCTAATCAAGGGACGCGTTGGAGCCAAGAAGGGCATGGGACGCGGAGGAATCCAAAGACGCTGAGGATCCAAGGACGCTGAGGCTAGCATGACATGAGACGCTCCAGAGAAAGAACGCGTTGGAGCTACGACACATAGGAGCTAGGGCGCTGAGGATCCAAGACACGCTGGAGTTTTATCCGTTACTCGGGGACGCGTTAGCTTTGTGGCGCGTCAGCGCTAGCCAAAGTACTTGGCCGAGAGGAGTTGGCGCCTTTAGCGCTAGGGTTAGGGTTAACACTTTTATTGTTAATATCGAAGTGCTAAGGTAGTGATGCGCTAGCTAAGGCCCCATCAAGTCAAGATGTGCTAGCTAAGACCATGTTAGGCTAGTTGGCGTTTCTCGGGTGCTCGGGTTAGCGTCAGGTAAGTTAGCGCTTTTAGCGCTAATGTGGCTAACTTATACCAGTGTGGTGCTAAGCCAAATAGCTAGTGCTAACCTGGTGCTGATATGAGATAAGGCTAGGGTTAACCTATCTCAGAGGTTTTGTGCGTCTTTTATGGCATTGCTTCTTGATTGTGGCGTATCCAAGAGGAGTGGCACGTTATTTGTGGCTTATATTTAAGCAAAGCGCTATGATAGCATATTCAAGCTCATATGAGCAATTTGAGATGAGTTCGTTGTGAAGAAGCGTTAAGCTAGAGGATAATCCCATATTTAACAAATGTTACTGAAATATTGATGCGCATTCGAGGCAAGTTCAAGGAACTCATCCGTGGAATTTATGCAACTTGAGACTAGCTCGATATGGCATGAATATTATGAGTATTGAGGAGGTTGCAAGGTCATTTTAGAATGTTTGTAGTTGTTTAGAGAAGACTCAAGTTGCTCTATACTAGTGGGTAAACCATCTAAGAGATCGAGACTTATTATACAGAGATTATAGACTACATTGTTAGCATAGAATACTTGTAGCCTTTTGTAGAGATTGTATCCTCAATTCGCTTGCGGAATATAAGTAGGAATACAATATTTTGTATTTTGATGTGAAGTAAGCACACAAGTATGTGCGTATATTTCTATATCCTGTAACTAGGCAGAAGGGCGATTTTACAATTCTGACCCTTGTCAAAAACTCACCATCTACACCAACTAAGTTGTTTCCCTAGTTATCGATTTTTAACAATAGAGTTAACTTGCCTCCAATATAATGGATCTAAATAATAATCACTTTAGCGTGTGAAATATTTACCTTGTAATACAAAGAAAATTAACGATGCATACACGTATTTGTCAATAAGAATCGTGCACCATTAAGTTCTTGAGCTAACCATATGGTCCGTGAACCAGCAAACAATATTGGAGTTCAGTAACATCCAAGTGCAGTTCACAAGCTGAAAAACTTAGTTCGCGAACTCGAGATGTTTGGAGACAACCCAAAAGTACACAGTTCACGAACTCGGGATGTGTGAAGACAACATAAACATGCCCAAAAGTACATAATTTGCTAACTCTTAATGTTAGAATAGTTTAGGAACATACCCAAAAGTGCACAGTTCGCGAACTCAACCAATTCACGAGTTTCATGAACATGGTGAAAAGTGTACAGTGCACAAAAGCTACTCGAAACTTTTTCCTTATAACTCATTATATACTAAAGTTATACGACATTGCCTCAGAAGATAAATTGGTAGAAATAATGAGTAAATAGGATAGTCAGTCTTCACATACCTTTGCTAATGAAATTTCGCTGATTTTTTTGTGTTCTTCAATCTTCAATCTTCAAGGGTATTTGGTAATTTTTCATAGTCAACTACCTAATTAATGTAATCCTAGTTCGAGACTGACTTTTAGTAGACAATAAATCAAGAAATAGTTTTGGTCATTTAAACCGGACGGATCATACCATGTTAGAAGTTGTTGTTGTAAGAAAATAATACTTCATTAAATGTATTTCAGTGAACTTACAAAGTATCACATATTAAGCTTAAACAGAGAGGATAGAGTGAAAGACAAGTTATTTCTAGTATCTTTTTAATACTCCATCTGTTTAAGTTAACATAGAATCTAACTAAATAAAATAAAATACTTCCTTCTTTTCTTGAAAAAAGATATTATTACTTTTTCATTTTAGTTAAAAATAAAAAAAGTGATCCTATCACTTTTTTTAAAACAGATGGACTATTTTACTTTTATCTAGTTAGATTTTGACCTTTTACATGTTAAGCTTAAATAGAGATGATAAAATGAAAGACAAGTTACTTTTAGTGCCTATTTAATATTTTATTTCTATCTAATCAGATTTTGGCCTTTTGCTTCCTAATATAATTGCTTATGATTTTTTGCTTTTGTCTTTTTTTCCTATTTTGATCCAAGGTGAATCTAAGATAGTGTTGTTTTCCCTTGTCTCACACAGCATTTATTCTTAATTTATTTATAGCGTGAACAATTTAAGCATTTTTGGTGCTTCAATTCATTTATTTTTAATATTTTAATAAATTGTTAATGAAACCGAAACGGGAGAGAAGGGAGAATATAGGTTTCGCGTGTTAGTGTCTTTGATGAAATAGCCTAACTAAGACCTGTTTAAGCCAAAAATTCATTTTGTTAAACAACCAATCAAACTCTTGGATACAAGTTAAATAAATGTAAACGAATAACAAAGAAACATCCTTTTAAGTAATAAAGAATCATCTTTTTCATAAATTGTTTAAGCTCAATACAATAGATCATCTAGGTTTTGCAATTTCTGGGTTTATAATCTTTACACTTTTCCATTCAATACAGAAATTCAAACATTATACAATTACTTCTCATAGGTTTGTACCTAAAAATTTCTTCTCTGCCCTTTCTCAGGTTTTTCTTTCTATTTTTTCCGTCCCTCTCTTTGTTGTTTGATCTTTTCTATTTATAGATCTATTTTTCTGATCGCTCTTTATACCACGTGTCATTTTCTTCAGCTTAGTCATCGATTCTGGATCAATTCTTCTCTGGGTCGATCCATCTTGTTTCGATGTATCTATCGTCCTTGTACTTTATCTTTATTTGGTGCGATTGTATAGATGACAGATCGTTCTTAACAGCTTCTTGGTTCGATACTTTATATGTCCGACACGTGTTTCCTTATCTCTTAAGACTTCTGTGGCCTCGATCATAGAGTAATTATTATAATCTGCTTTCTCGATCATTAAGATAATATAATAATAATTACCTTTTACTTTCTCGATCTTTAAAATAATAGAGTAATTATTATCTTTTACTTTCTCGATCATAAAATAATATAGTATTAATAACTTTTTGCTTTCACGATCAGCTATCAATTAATGCTGTTTGTTTTATTCGTTGGTGTTCAGCTTTCTCGATCTTATGTGTCATTCATGCAGCTCTTCGCTCAGGAAACGTCTCATGTCTTTTCGATATTCGATATCTTTGATAGTGATCCTGTGTTTCTCACCTTTTTTAATCTAGATGCTTCTTAACTTGATCCTTTTCCACCTGTCGTGCTTCTTTAATTTACTAACAAGACCACTTTGCGTAACCCAGGAAATGAGTCAGGGAAACAGGATGCCGTCTCTATTGATATCCCGAGAAATATGCGTCCCCATCCATCCTGTCCATGCGCAAGCCATCACTAGACTCACAATGATTGCAACCAGCATCAAATTAAAACAAATCGGCGTCTTCAAATTAATAACAAAAAATCACTGGCGACAACTTCTTACATCTGGAAAACGTGCAAATGTTATGGCGGTGAGAATCTAACGGTTAAAACAAAATCGTAATATAATATCTCTGATCATATATAATATCTCTGATCTTGTGTTAAATTTGTCAGTAAAAATAATTTGGATTAATTACCGAACCAATAATCTGGAAGAGAACTCCATTCGAAGTAAGTCCTGGAGTAATTACAGGTCTAGATAAGACAGAGTGGGGAGCCGTTAGAAATTACTTTACAAAGTAAAGGGGTTCTTAATAAAATATCAGTGTAATAGTACAGAGGGGATGAACTGCAGTACTAGGCTACTAGCAGAGAAGAACATTCTCATCCTTTATAAAAAGCCCAACCCTCATAAATTACTATTCACCTCCTCCTTCCAAGTACTGCTCTCTCAACCCTTCTTCCATGGCTGTTGAGTTGAACCCAAATGCTCAAGAGTACTATCCCTCAACTTTTCTTCCACCATTAACTCATCTTCCTTATTATGACATTAGTAATTATAACATCTTGCATTATCCTCCTCTCCCTCCTTCCATGAGTTGCAATCCAACCTACTTCTTCATTTCTCCTACCACTCTTTCCTACTCCCATACGCTTCCTCCTCCCTCAAATCCTAATGGTTTTCCAGCTGATTTTCCGGTTGGAGGCGGTACTACTACTCAACATACGAGTGCGCACCCTTACTGCCCAAAGTATTACCCAAATGTTAACTTCTGTGACGATTATTATCATCACTGGCAGCAAACAAGGAGCCCACCACTACCACTACCATTGGTACCGTCATACTCATCATCAGCAGTCATGAATCAGATTAGGGTTTTTGAACTAAGTAGTACTACTGATGAAGCTGATTATCATCATCAGCAGCAGCAAGCAATAGCAGTTGCGGCAATATCTTCTGATGATGATCTATTGGGAAATAAGGAAATCATAGCAGAGAGCTATGAGAAAGAACAAACATTTACTGCTTCTGTGTATCATCCTTATGAACGAGGGAGTGGTAGTAGCAGCAGCAGCAGAAGCAGAAAATTTTGGAATAAGGGTTTCAAGGGTAAGCCGGCGAGGAGAAATTATTTTTATCGGAAATGTAATAACTTGCCGGGAAGCACTGCTCATCAACATCGTCATCCAGGTGCGAACAATTACCTTGGAAAGTCAAAATTACCATCTATGATGTATTCCAAAGGCAAGAATCGCGAAGATGATGAAGTTGAGCCGATTCAACTGGACAGCAACAAGACAACAGTAATGATAAAAAACATACCTAACCAATTCACGTATTATACCCTCTCTATCTTTTGATTGTTTTCTTATGTGTTTTTGTCTATCAATGAAATGCATAATTAGGTACTAATTGTGGTTTATGGTTATTAGTACAGTGTGCATGCTTGTCTTAGAACTGGATAATTTTGCATATACCCTTAACGATTCCTCACAGATTATGAAGTTTTTAAGGGAAAACAAAATGGGGGTTGTCCACTTATAGACAGTTGGGTGTCCCATTAGGCCATTATTTCCAAGAAAAGTTGATTAATTGCACATCAGAGATTTCTAGGGATTTTTTCCATGCTCGCTTTATTGGTTATTGTATTGTATATTCTGGGTATCTGGAAGGTTTTGCCTCTTTGAAATCTGGGTATCTTTTATTTCTTCTGATACAAATTTCTCTGTTGGGTGCTTTTTTAGTAGGAAAAGGTTGATAGAATTCTTGGATGAACATTGCAAATCTGAAAATGAAAAGGCGAAGTTGTCATCAACTGACGAAGAAAGTTTATCATCATCACCTCTATCGGCCTATGATTTTTTATATCTCCCTGTAGATTTCTGGTTAGTTCAAAAACTATACATAGTTTCCTACAAATTAACCTTAGGTGTTATTTAATTGTACTCAACTACTGACTACAAAAGATGAGTAGAGAGGCCTTCATTTGTTATCGCATATAGCTTCTAGTTTTCTTTCTAACTTATGTCTTCTTCTATAGTTCTGGCGCGAACAAGGGATATGCGTTTGTGAACTTCACAAACCCTATTGGGGTATGGAAACTGGACTGTTTCTTAAACAACTATGAGTGGAATGTCTTGAATACTAAGAAGATTGCTTGTGTTACGTACGCAAAACGTCAGGTGAAGCATTTTATTTGGGTTTCTCCATCTTCTCTTTTGCTCTCCAGATTTTATAAGAAAATCTACATCACAGGGAACTGATCACATACATTCTATATATGTGCAGGGTAAGGAAGCTCTAGTGGAACACTTTAAGGGCACGGAGTTTGATTGTGATTCTGATGAATTGCTACCTGTTTGCTTTGAACCTTATCGAGATGGGTCTCTGAAGGAGATGGTCAAACAGTGTATTGTGGGGAAATGTAGTGGATATCTCAAAGAGTGCAATCGCTACCGCTGTCTTTGCCATTTCGACACCAGAAAAAAGTCTGGTGTGGCTACATGATTTCATTGATGTGCTTTTCATGGTC
Source organism: Papaver californicum (assembly GCA_023531435.1). NCBI lineage: Eukaryota > Viridiplantae > Streptophyta > Magnoliopsida > Ranunculales > Papaveraceae > Papaver > Papaver californicum. The sequence continues at coordinate 3,758,879 of JAJJMC010007665.1, forward strand.
ACTGGTTCTAAGTTCTCCACGTGATTAGATAAAATCTTGGTTTAATTAACCCCATAGATAAGTATGTACAGTGTTGGGTCTCTATATGGGGCATATCTGGTAAGAAAATTAGGCAAGGCAAGGTAGACCTTACCACCTGTAGTTGTACTGATCGGAGTACCTTGCTCATATAGGTGGTAGTGTCAACCATAACCTCCATTAGGTCAATTGTAGTTCTCTATTACTAGTACTTGATATCAGGCTAACTTGTGTGTGTGTGTCTACGGTAAAATGTTGTTAATCGGCTAAGTCTAGTTTGTTGTTTAGGTTTGGTTTTGTTTACTCGTAATAATGTTGTTATTGTGCTGTTTAGTTGTCGTGCATGCAATAGCTGCAAAACAATTTACTATAAATAAAGTTAGTTCTAGTTTGGTCTAATCATTGTTATGTATGCTTTAGTTGGCCTCCTCCTAACTGGCTATACTATTTGGAACGGCTTCCTGCAAACAACTTACAAAGAAGTGATATACCAGTATACCTGCACATTATGATCGATCATTCAGTCAAATTTGGTACATGCAGCAGTACTATAATTTTCTATCATTTGTAGATAAACCTAGATCTCGATAATCTATAATCCTTTATGTCGAATTATGGATTTATGTCGAATTATGGAAGTGTCTTTGATTGCTAGAGTGAATTAAGCTCGTTTGACTAAGGAGGGTAAAGGAAGCTCTACTCACTTGGGTAATTTCAAATTCGTGCAAGAGACAGTCCACTAAGGGTGTTTTAACACGTCAGTATATATTAACAATGACCGGGATTGCCTAGTTCAATAATTTTATGAATGACAAATGGATTTGTAATATAAGATAGAACTCCAACTTTCAAATATAATTATAGCAAAATAAATAAATTGCAGTATAAGTTAAAAATAAAATGAAAAATTATATTAAAAAAATTTCAAAAATTTCTTTTTGGAAATAGAAATATACTCATGTTTTTAAAAGAATATTTTTAAATAATAACATAAAAAAAGAAAACTAAAAATAAATAAATTAAAAGAACATTTATGGTCAAAAAATAATATTTAAAATGCTAATCTATTACTTTTCTTTTGCTTTGTGTGGACAATAATTCTGTAAGCATATTAAATATTACTTGTGGACAGTAATTTTGTAAGCAAATTAAATATTATTCAATGATATACATACATGTTTGTAGTTCTAACATATAAATACATGTATATGTTTTGAATCTTGTCAGGCCATTAATAGTTGTTTTTTTTTTATGTTTTCTGCAACTGGAA
>JAJJMC010007665.1:3760176-3770716 GCA_023531435.1 Papaver californicum
TCAGGCCATTAATAGTTGTTTTTTTTTTATGTTTTCTGCAACTGGAAACGGGAACAGTCGGTAGTAATTTACGAAGCAAATACTACTCCTTCATCCTTAAAAAATGATTATCTTTATATAAATATACTATGTTTCAGATGGATCCTTACCGATAACTATTGTTATTAAAAAATTGTCTAAAAAGCATAAAAAAATCCGGTGTCTACATTCTGGTTGTCGATGGGTATTCATTATCCGAGATCAAAACTGGATGAATTGGATATTGGTCCTAAAATTGGACTCATTAGCAACTTAGGACCCAACTGTTATTACCTGATTGGACCCGAAATCTTAACGCATCCTAGCGGGTACCAGAATATTTGTCATTTGTTCGTTAATTGTGCCCAAAATTCAAAACGTTTAGTTTTGCTTTGATTTTTTTCATTTATTTTCTTAGATTTAATCTTGAATTAATTAAAACATTTATACAGATGTAACAATAACTTTGTATGAAAATTTATTCGATTCAAGCCAATATAAAAAATTTAATAAAAATTATAGTTGATTTTAAAAGATCATTTGAATACCCCGACCCAACGGGTATTTAGGTTTTTAATCGGAACCAGTTCTAAATCCACTAAATTAGGAACCGGAACTGGGCCCATTGACAACTCTACTCGTTACGTAAGTTTTTTAAAAAGATTTTTAACGGTATAACATTTATAAATATCTGTTTTTTAAATTGTGATATATGCCAATTCAAAATTTTAAAACAAAATGGGATAAAAGAAATATTGTACTTGATATAGATCTTTCTACTTGAGATACAAGATACAAAAAGATTTGGGACTATTGATTTTCTTGATCTTGGTATGCATGTATTAAAATGAACTGGAAATCGCGTAACTAACAATTCGCTGAATAATTCAGTAATCACGTGTTATTTGTTTCTGTTTGGAAGACCGACTATAATACGCGGGTTTTATAGGCCTTCCGAATAATTTGCATACTAATTATGAGTTATCTACCGATTTACATGTTTGGGTAGATCAGTGTATGTCTACTTTTGACAGGCACGGACCTATAAGGGTTGAATATTTATTTTTTAAGTTCGGTTTTTGGGTTTGATCAACCCAAAATTTAATATAAAGAATAAAATTAGTCTTGTGGACCGGGAGGGCTGTTCGTGCTAAAATCCTAGTTATCTCTCTCATAGGTCTGTCCATGGCTTTTTACATTGCCCTTATTTCATAAACCCTTAACCTTCGACATCATACGGACGCTACCGTCGAACCACTAAACCCTATATGTATTGGTGAAAATAATTCGTTTATTATAAATATATTTTATTTACATCTTAGATCTTGATATATCATTTAATATATGTTAAATTTATATCTTTAGAACGAATTATACACGTTTAAATATTATTTTGAATTATCTCTAATTATAAAGGGTTGACCGAATAATCATCCCAAACTTTTCCCATACGCCCGAATTACTATATGACTAGCGAGAAATGTACATCTTGGATTTGGCCTGCGAAGCTGCTAGCATACAAGCGCGTTTCTTGTTTTGCTTTTTACTAGTTTAATGCAATGCACATCACAGGGTTATGGGTTGGCAAAACCTAATTTAAATTCTAGAAACGAGAATTTTTTTTTTTCTTGATGATTAACTAAAATTAACGAGCGCTTTAATTTGTTCCATTACGTTTTTCAAAGGAGATAATACAGAGTATCTTAATGCAGGTGAGGTCATAGTGACACAACCTGACTGGGTAGTCTCGTCTAAAAAGGTGATCTCAGAGAGACAGCAATGAAGAAGAGAAGCAGTCTGATGGGAAAGGGCACTGAACCACTGAGTATAAGTTTCTTGTCAAAGCAAGGACGATGGAGGATGAGGAAACATTCGGCCGCCGTCTCAACATCCACATCAACGGTATCACATCTAGATAATGTGCGCTGGTGGGTCGTCGGTTAAGAATCCAAAAGGTTAAGACTTCAGAGTTTCATGGAGTATGATTTTCTTAATAATCCATGCCAGCGGCGCAAAACGACAATTATAACTACTTACTAAATCGGTGGTAATTACGAAGTACAATTAGTTGCTTAAAAGGCTGAATTAGTATAAATCTAGGGCACGCACACCCAATATTAGAAAAAATACAAGCAATTTCGTTAAATTATCAGCGGACTGTTAACCATGATTTCAAGTTAGCTGAAAATGAATTTCAAATGGCTAGGTTGCTAGCAACATATTAATATTTTTCCCAAGAAGACGAGAGGACCTGATATACTTTTACCTGTTTTTTTTTTGTTCAAACATCTTTTTACATATTGTGCTCACCGTATCCGATTCACCTACATATTTGAATTACTTATAAGATTCACCTGAAATTACTATCATCAAATCTCAATATTTTAATCAAAAACCAAAACAAAAAAATGTCTCGACATCCAAAAAAAAAAAAGGTCTAAATGGCCTCTAAAAACGACAATAACAATAATACTTAATTCTATTATGTCTCTATTAACTATCTTTCAATCTATCAGAGGTAATTTGGAGAAACACTCAAAGCCTCTAATTAACTCGCTCAGTAATATTTTAACCTTGTAACTGTGTATATAAGGGTCCATTTAGCATGCCAATATTAGTAATGTAAGACATTGTCAATTACATGTAGTTGTAATGTCATGTATAAAAATTACATGTAATTCAATGTTTAGTGTTTAGCATTAAAGTAATATGGATGTAATACAAAGATAATATTCTAATTTTAAAATCTAATAATAGAAAAAGAAAAAGTAGTAAATAAATAATATAAAAAAACATTTAAAATTGTTAAGGAATAAAAAATCAATAAAAAGATGATTATGCGGCTTCTCTGAGATGTGGGTCTTGCCTTTGTAGGTGATGCCCCGAGGAGTGACGTTAAGGCTGTAATAAAATTAAAAGATTTTTTTCTTAAAATAAGAATAAAAAAATTAAAATAATAATAATAATAATAATAGTAATCAAATCAAATCAAATAAATAAAAAACAAAAACATAAGAAAAGGGATTAAAATTAAAAATATAATTAATTATGTAAAAATATTAATAAATAAAAAACAATAAAACTATTAATTTTTTATATTAATAATCAAAGAAATCAAAAAAAAATTAAAATTAAAATTTATATTGAATGTAATAATAATAAAATGATATATAAAAAATAAAAGAAAATATAATAATAATATTATTAAATTGAAAATATTAAAATTAATAATTTTAAAAGAAGTAATAATGAAGAAATCAAAAAAATTAATTTAATAATAAAAATGAAGTTAAAAAAATATATATTTATATGATTAAGTAGTAATAATAATAAATTGAAAATACTAAAATAATATTTTTTAAAGAGTAATAATGAATGAAAAAAATGAATATTTAATAATTAAAAATGATGTTTAAAAGGAATAAATAAAAATATATCTGATTATGTGATAATAAAAATAAAATAAATCCAAAATAGCATAAAAAGAATAAAAATTGAATATTTAATAATAAAAAATGATGTTTAAAAATAATAAAGGAAAATATATATGATTATATAAATAAAATAAACTGTTAATATTTGTCAACGGTGTAATTGGAGGGTGTAATAGAGGGCCGCATTCAATGCACACCTCGAAGGTTCAGTGTTCAATGTAGTCCTTTGCAGGTAGTAGGAATTACATGTAATTGTTATGTAACATGTTATGTAATTTGGTATGTGCCAAACACCTAACATTTTAATACAGCCCTTGACTACTCCCTTTGACTGCATTACACCCTCTAATTACCTCTGATTTAAGCGTGTCAAACAGACCCTAAGGTTTTTTCTTATCATCCTATCGTGATTCAAGGTTGATTTAAGAAAGCGCCTAATGGTTTGGCACAGAAGATTAGAACCGTTAGATTTTAACAGTTACTCCTTATGTCCCAGTTTAGTTGAAGGTTTACATGTTTTCACATAGATTAAGAAAAAGGAAAGAGACTAATTTTTTTCCTCTAAAATATACCCTTTAATAAGACTTCAGTAACTATTGGGACGAATAGAATTATTTGTGATAATTCTTAAACTATTTAAGTCTCCTACTTTTTGTTCCTTGTTTCCAGTGGTTTGTTTTTAATACGCGGACAAATTAAGAAAAAATGAGAAAAATATGAAAACCTTCATCTATTTTGGGACTAAAAATAACCTTCAACTGGGTAGGGAAGTAAAAAACTTATGATGGTTTATAATAGAAGCGCCAAATGGTTGCACACAAATAGCATAACCAATGGGGAAGTAAAAAACTTATGATGGTTTATAATAGAAGCGTCCAATGATTGGACGCAAATAGCAGAACCATTAGATTTGAACTTCTAAAATAAAATCTAATGGTTCAGATTTGTTGTGCCAAATCAAAAAGTAATTTCTGGATTTGGCGCTACAACGTTGATTCCAGATTGTATTCAAGCAATCCCTTGAACACAATCTTGAATCACTACTTTTAGCCACGTTTTTTGCTATGAATCTTAAATCTGGAAGGTCCATGACATAAAGCCTAACAAATGTTTCGTCTAGTTTTATGCTGATTTACTCAAAATTCTAAGATTTCGTCTAGTTTTATTTGGATTTTTTTTCTTAGATTTAATTTATATAGAACATTTATGTATATATAACAATAACTTCATATAAAAAGTTATTAGATTCAAGCCAATATAAAGAAGATAAAATAAAATTTATTAAAAAATATAATTAATTTTTAAAGATCCAACGGATACCCTAACCTGACGAGTGTTGATATTTTTAATCGGGTCTAGTTCCGGATCCATTAAATTTGAATCCGGACCTAGAACTGTTAAAAATCAGAGTCGTCTTTTTAATTCGGATTCGTTTTCGGATCCTTTAGTACCCGAAAGAAAACCAAACCTATAGATAATTATACTTTTGACCAGATTGAATTCGGCTGACCTGAACAATGCTAAGTCTGGGTTCGAATTCCAGGCAACTTAAAATATCAGATGGAAAAATAGAAACCACACGTATACAACTATCCATTTATATCAAGCTTTATTTTAAGAGTTGTGTACACGCACCAGTATGACATCCTATTCCCCGTAGATTAAAAAATTCGTTATTTATTTTATTTATGTTTAGCGATCTTTTATTGTATTTATATACTCAGTATAATTCTGAGAACTACTAGTTTGGGGATAACACTCATTTTCTATTCTTGCTCATGTGATTAACCAACAAAACAAGGCTGTTTATATAAAATAAGAGTAAATCTAATCATTAGATTTTGTTCACATCACCTCCTTCATCTTCTTCTTCTTCCTCGCTGTCTTAACGTCTTTTACATCTTCTACTCCCTAGTCCCTCCTATTTAATGCTTCAACATTCCTAGAGTCATAGACTCATAGGCGCAGCCTCTTTCGTAAACTTTATCCGTTAAAAAACTTGACCCAAAGGCCAAAGCCACGTCTTACACAGTTACACTTTTAAATCGGAAAGTTTCGTTTGCTTCCTGCATTGTAAAGCGAAATCCAGTCATTGAGCTGACAATTTCCAGCCACCAGTTGCCTGAAATTCTTATTTTACACGTTTATCGGGATGTTTAGGCTCTGATAATTCCCACGATACTCTTGAAATGGGGAAATTAGCGAAGAGGATCTTATAAGCGGCTTCAACTACAGTATTTACATCTTGGCTTAAAGAAAATATCGACATTTTTTTGTACCAAAGGCTAGATTGCATGACCGTCTCAACATTTTAGTTTAGAGGCCAAATAACCATTCCAACATTGTTTGGCTACTTCTCTAGGGTTAATTAGTACTTTCTCAATGCGCTAAGAATTGGTTCATGCAAAATTCATATAGAATTTTGGTTGGCCTTTTTCTGCTTAATTATGTCTTATATCTACACACCCTTCGAATTCCAAGTTGATTTGTATGGTTAACAGTATTTTTTTCAAAATATACTGTAATTATTAAACGGGTTAGTAGGTTTCCAAAAATATGAAACCAGATTGATCTTTATGCTCTAACCGAACTGGTTTTTTTATGTAGCAGATATTCTATTGGAGTCCATTAGATTCGATTTATTCCAGAATTCTAAAATCTCTTAGCACAGTATAGAGATGTTCAGGGATTTAGGGATCTATAGAGCAAATCTTCCATAGTTGGAGACTTGGACCCACTTGTTGACGCAATTAATGTTAGCAAAGTACACACATTTAATACCGAGGTAAAGAGGTTTAAACTTAACGGGAAATGATATGTATGGCTGAACTCGATCGGGATCCACAATTTGTATCTAAGGGTGTAGATGATGGCCACGTACTGTTGGGAAATAGATTAGCAAAAATGGGGTATTCTAGTCCTGAACTCTTCTTCTCTCTTTCATGGACTGACAGTAGCAAACAAAGCCTCTCGTGTTGCAGTGGTAGAAAAGAGAACATTCTCTCCATCCATTTATATAACAAAGCCTTTCCTTCTGAAACCACAACTTCTCTCATCCAATAACTCTCTGTTTTCTTCTTTCTCCATTGTATAACAAAAGCCTTCATTCTCCAGTTCTCAGTTTTGTTTCAATGGAGACTTCTTTAAACCCTGGTGCGGAAGTGTTTATCCCTACCCAAAACTATCTCATTCCTCCACCTTATTATAATCACCATCTTCCCCTAACCCCTACTACAAATTATTATCCTCCTCTTCCTATACCCTACTACAAAGCTTGTTTCAATGGAGGCTTCTTTAGTACTAATACCGCTACATGTGCTCCTTCTATTTCCTCTAGTTACTACCAATCATCACTTGGTCCTGATTGGTATGAAAGTTTTAATCCATATTCATGTTTAACTCAACCATTGTTACATACATATAGATTACATCAGCTTTCTGATCATCAATCGTATGGGTTAACATCTGTAGCTGCGGAAGAGGTAGACAAAAAGGTTGTGCACGAAGAAAAACTTATAAAACCCCACAAGGCAAATGATGTTCATGTTAAGGGAAATAAGAAGATGAATTTACCACCTCGCTTAGGTGGATCTCAAAATAATAAACGTAAACAAGCTAATTTTAAGTTTACCCAGAAGAAGATGATCTGGAAACCCAAGTTTGCAATAAGTGATAATAATAATATGATTAGTACTTCTTCTGATAATGATAGAGTCATGGATATGCTTCTACCCTCCAAGAAAATTGTTTATGAAACCAGTGATGCTACAACCTTGATGATTCGTAACATCCCAAGCAAGTATACGTATGATCCCTTTCCCTCTCTCTCGAATTTTTAAAATTTGAATCTCTGTTCATCACATTAATTTGATAGTGCAACCTGACTTCTGAATGTCTGTTTCTTTCTTGTCTAGCTATTTCATTGCTGTTTTTTGGTCAAAAATGTGATTGATTGTTTTGGGTTCTTGTTTTTGTTAACAGATATTCTGTTAGATTGACCATCAGAAGAGATGTATAGTGTTTTCCAAGTTGTTTCACTCAACGTAGTGTAGTACTTTAGTTTTGTTGTCAACTGATCTACTGAAATATAGATATAAATGGTTACTGATTCATCAACATAGCATATCTGAGTATCATTTTGTATTGCATTATTAAGGTATTGCATTGAATATATGCTAAGGCGGTGTTACTTTCATTCTGTTTTTATATTCATAATATATAGCCATTGGCTGTTCTGTTCTTTCTTTATAAGTTGCACCGTTTTAGTTCCTTATCAGATGCTGATGAAAAGATCATTTTGTTTGCTGAAGTTTCCATTTTTGTGATATTAAAGTTAGGGTTTACTAGTCTGATCACCTTTGGGGTTTGCACTTATCTGGTTATTCTCCTGGGAGACTGTGACTTAACATAGAGAATAAATAAATAAACTAGTGTAGTATTTGATTTATGGATTTGGGTCTGCAATCTTTGTTTTGGATTTTTCCAACTGATTACAGCCTTCTTCCTTTGCCCTTTCTGGGTGATGTTTCAATATTGGAAAATGTAAAGTAGGTGTGAAACGAGGAGACATCTAGAAAGTGATTAACCAGCAGATACTTGTTAGTACTTTGAATTTGGGCTTTTTTGTGTTTATGGTGGAAAAAGATTAACCAGTGATGATTTTTTTGTAGGAGGGAAATGCTGACGAATCTGCTGGAAGATCATTGTAAAATGGTAAATGAAATTGAAGCAAAGGAATCTGCAGAGGAGAAAGACAATGCATATGAAAGATTGTCTGCCTTTGATTTTCTTTACCTTCCTATTGATTTTAAGTAAGTTTATGTTATTTATCTCATCAGTCAAATCCTCTTAACTTGTAATTCGTCATCAGAACTTTAACACCTTCAGAACGATTTATTAATTTATATCACAATATTTATGTTTAATTTTTGCAGAACAGGGTGTAACAAGGGGTATGCCTTTGTTAATATGATAAACTCTAGTGGTGCTAAGAAGTTAGGCCTCTTCTTGGACAACTACAGATGGAGTGTATACCAGTCTAAAAAGATTTGTAAATTCACAGACGCAAAATATCAGGTAATGATTAACTGTGAAGAAAAAGAAAAAGAAAAACATTATGCATGATAAATGTTCATAACTTTAAACTCTGAGTCTTATTAATTTAAGTCTCTTATTACGATTACTTCACTTTCTCTTGTCATTGGGAAATGATATGTGAACTGGAAAAGTTGATTGTAGAAGAAAGTTGAAATATTCATAATTCTTGATGTTTGGATGATGTGCAGGGCAAAGAAGCATTGGTAAAACATTTCAGCAACAGCTATTTTGAGTGTGAATCGGACAATTTTTTACCACGTTGTTTCAGCCCATACCGTGATGGATCCGGTGGCTTTGTAGAAGAATCCACGGTTGGGAGATTTTGTGTCACACCACATCATCAAAATGATGACGGATGCATAAAGCAACAACCCACAAGCCTACCATAGATAGCAAAAGGTTGGGGGTACTCAAACTATGGATATGAAGATGGAATGTAGGGGAGGTTGGACCTTGCCACCTGACTTTACTATATGTGTACAGGTTGTATGTTCAACCTCAACCCATCAATCTTGTAATCTTTTCTTTAGTTTTAGAGTAATTAGTATATATCTTTTACGTGTAACACCTTTAACTAAGAGGTTTAGGCTTATGTTGTAAGACTGTGGAATTTTAGAAACGTAACGTGGTTTTCTTTTCATTAATGTTTCCTTTTTGCCGGGAGATTTGAATGTTTTACATGTTATTATAGAAGGGTTTGGGACAAAGAAACCTATATCACAAAAATTATCAGGTTGGAGTCGTGAGTTTAGAGTGTACAAAAATTATCAGCTTTGAGTCGTGAGTTTAGAGTGTTCATTTGTTTACTACTTGATGAGGAGTTTCGGGTCTATCTATTTGACAATGGACGGTTTAAATTAGTTGATTTTTTAGCCTTTACATATATGTATTTTTTATTAAAAAAAAACCTAGATGATCATCTTTACCTTTTAAAAACTTCTCCCATATTATCCTTTATAAATAAAAATTATTTAAATTAAAAATAAAATAAAAATAAAATATTTAATTTTAATTTTTACCACTTTTTAAAATGACATATTTACCCTTTTTTTCTTTTTTTTCTCATTTTATTGGGTTATCTCTTATTTCTTCTTCTTTTCTTTTCTCATTTCTTCTTCTTCTTCTTCTTCTTCTTCTTCTTCTCTTTTTCCACCACCTCCTCCTCCTCCTCACCACCATCACCAGCAGCAACAGTAGCCCCGCCGCCATCAAACTAGTGAGGAAAGATAGATCATCCACCAACACCTTCGTCTCCTCCACCAACACTACCTTCTCTGCCACTAACAGCACCTCCGTCTCCTCCACCAACACCACCAGTACCTCCTTCTCTTTTATCTCCAGATCCGCCACCAACAACACCTCCTCCTTCCCCATCGCTTCCTCTTCGTTATTTTTTCTCCTCCACCACTACATGTTCAGATCCACCACCGACAACACCTCTTCTTCCTCCTTCTATCCTCTACAAACATCACCAACACCTTCAGATCATCATCTTCGAAAATCATCATCAAAAAATAATGATACATCATCATTGTCGAAATTAAGGTTTTTTGTTGGTGAAATGTCAGAAAAATGATGAAAACCAAACTTGGTTTCATCAAATTTCACCAACACAAAAATTGAAACCAATTTTTATGTTGGTGAAATGTCAGAACCAAAACAATGATGAAACTTTTTTTGGTTCATCATTTTTTTCATCTAGAATAAGGTGGAACCAAATAAATGATGATTTTTTTTTGTTTCATCATTTTTTTCATCTGGAATAAGGTGGAACTAAATATATGATGAAACTTTTTTTGGTTTTATCATTTTTTTTCATCTGAAATAAGGTGAAACCAAATAGATGATGAAACTTTTTTTTGTTTCATCATTTTTTTTTCATCTGGCATAAGTTGTGTTGGTGAAATGCCAATTTTATGTTGAAACCAAATTTGATGGTGGTGGTTGATAGACACATTTTAGTGTCTAATTTGCACCTTAGTTTTTATTAA
>JAJJMC010007665.1:3775716-3786973 GCA_023531435.1 Papaver californicum
AAGTTCGAGAATCGAACACTTTATTTACCACTATTAAAACCACATCAGTGGTGTTTTGTGTTGGTTCTGGTTTACGTTGTTTCTGGGGGTGGTGCTCGTTGATGGTGGACCTGGTGGTTGTTAGTGGTGCTCGTTGATATTGGTGGTGAAAGTGGCGTTGGTTGTGGTGTTGGTTGTGGTTGTTGGTGGTTGGTGGTGATGGTGGATGTTGGTTCTGGTTTTCGTTTCTGCTGGTGGTGGTGCTCTTTGGTAGTGGACCTGGTGGTTGTTAGTGGTGCTCGTTGATGGTGGTGGTGGGTGATGGCGGTGCTGGTTGGTGGTGGTGGTTGGTGCTGTTGTTAGTTGGTGGCTAGTAGTGGTGGTGTTGCTGGATGATGGTGGTTGTTGTTGGTTGGTTGTGGTGAGTTGGTGTTGGTAGTGTTGGTGGTGAGAGAGAGAATAAATATTAAAAGTGGGGTTGATTTTTTTTTATTGAGTTGAATTAATGTAAAGGGTAGTTTAAGAGTGGGGTTGATTTTTATTTTTATTAGGTTGAATTAATGTAAAGGGTAGTTTAGACAGATTTATTTAAATGAGATTTTTGTTTCATTTTATTTTGATTGAAATTTTAGTGGTAAGAGGTATAGAATAGTGGAGTTTTAACCTAGGGTCCGTTTAGATAAAACATGGATTAGATTTAACCCCAAAAATATAAGAAAATTAGCTCAATCCATTAGCATTTAGAAAAGAGTTTTAGCAACTGATCCGTCTTAAAGTCCTGCTTAGACTCGAATATACCACAGTTGCCCTCCTTCCGGAATACCCAAATCACTAATGCAACCAAGTCATTCCTTCCCTTAAGACTGCACTACACCCTCTAATTTATTATACCGGGCTAATTACACCCTCTAACCATTTGTGACCAACTGATCCTCCCACATGTTGATGTTGGTTATAAATGAAACAGTTCTACACATTGCCTTCTAATAAATTTAGTGCATTAGAAATTTTAGAGTCAATTGAAAAATTTAGACAAAGTATTTGGAGGGATATGGATTCATACAGATTTTCAATTTTTAATACAAATACTAACCAGAAAAGTAGGTAAACACCTATTATAAATATTTACGTGTAAATACCAACCATAAGAATGTGTATAATGTGGGTAATTGTCCAATACACCGGTTTTTTAAGTAGAATAACAATTCGGAATGCAGAAATTGCGGAACTGCTACGCGGTTTCATGCAAATGCAATCATGAGAGAAAGAAATGAGAAAGTAGAGTGAGAACTGAAAGACAGTAGTCAGTAACAGTAAAACACTGTAGAGACTAGAGAGAAGACAAAAAATAGCGATGGATTTATGAGAATGAATGAAACATAGTAGAGAGGAAAAGAAAAGGGGCGAAGAGTTTGGAGCTCATTTGATTGCCAAATAAAATACAGTATATGCCTTACAAGCAATTGGGATATTTGAGGGAATTCACACGATAGAAGCGCCTTGCGAAATTTATACTGCGTGCATGTTTTGAAATCTTTAAAGTGTACAATTAAATTGCTTTGTACGATGGGAAAGCACCATTTTTCTTTGTTTTACAAGGCTGCTATTGGGAATTCGGGACTCGAGAGCGCCTTGCCAAATACCTATATGGCCATGTGGAACAGCTAGATCCATATACTTATAAATAATCAACATTTTCTACTACACGTTTACATATTTTGTTTATCAAAAGAAAAACGAGCAACACCAGTCATAGTAAAAAAAAAAGTCGTTTCTATGTAAGTGACATTTTAGGATTTTGCATACAATTTAAGAAATGATGTGATTTTTACATCTGCACCTTTGATGAAAAACAAAATTTCCCAAAAAAATTGAAAATAACATATAAGGCTGTAGCTAAAAAAATTAGTCAAAATGTGTCAGACTCTTGCTATTTTGTTACAAAAGAAGACCCCAAATTATCACTTAATATTATTGGGAGGGAGTATAAGAAAATAAGACAATTCACTTATGTGATAAGTATTTTTTTGATTTCATTTTAGATGATAGTTTAAAAGTTTTCACACAGATTAAAAACTAAAAAGATATAAAAAATTTTATATATCCTTTAAAAAATCTTTAAATATTAATTACTATTAATGTAGTTATAAATAAATTTATATTTCCAAGACAAAATGTAAGCCTAATGGTAAATATGGTTAAAACTAACATAATTGTCCCTTGAGTTGTCCATTATAGCTATGAAGTGTCCTCCAACTCATAATAAAATGGTGGGATGGATTTGTGGATGACAGGTCTAGGATTCCCTTATAACCTCATATACTTTTATACAGAAAAATCTGATTCCATCTATATTAAGTGTGTAAGAAAATATAAGTTGATAATACGTCATGAAAAATATTAGTGACTTTGTATTGTGTTTGTTTTATTTTTTTGGGAAGATGATGTTTAGTGCTAAAGTATAAAGGTTAAGGAACTGAAATTCGGACAATAAGATATGCCATGAGTTATATACGGGGATGGACCTAAGAATATTCTTTGGGTACGTAGGGCTAATATATCATTAAGATGGTGGCAATATTTTTGGGACGAAACAAACACGTTTAATTATATCAAGTGAATACATATAGAAATTTATTTATAGTTTATAGAAATATGAGAGATAATATACGAAAAGAAAAAGGTTTTCTGCTTAGATTTAAGTCTTAATTTTTTTCGGGTGGGCTAAAAATTATATAGGGAAGAAATTTAAATTAGCTAATTAAACTCATAGATGGGTGAAATCGTAAATATTAACAGATTATCCACACAAATTCTTTACTGGACTATAAATAGAGAAGGGTTATAGCCCGGGTTAACCTCTTGCTAAGTTCGTCTCTAGTTATATATATATACCAATTTAGATCGTGAGACAATAAAATTGTTTCCTGACTCATTATATATAGAACCCATAATTAGGAAATACTCTCATAAATTAGGGGATACTGACGGTTATATGTGGCTGAATTGTGGTTAAGGGGATATTTTTTAATGATGAAATATTCATACTCCCCTTTACACTAATAAATAAAAAAAAAACCTAACAAACATAAATTTTGTATCCCCCTTCATTTCACCAATTCAACTGCCGACTCCTCTCTTCCTCTTTATTTCCTCTTCTTCTCTCCTTCCACAACTTCTTCATTTCATCGTCAATTAATCGAAGAGAACTCCGACGATCAACCACTCAGTCGGCACTGGTCTAAGTTTGAATGTAATACCGACTGTTATTCTCGATATTGTATTGTGGATAAACGTAGTATATGCCGACTGCTTTAGTCGGTATTGTTTGTTGGTTGAATTTAATACCGACTGATACTAAGTTATCTGGGTATTTTTGTATGTTATGAGTCGGCATAGTGGATCCAAATTATGTCAATACCGACTGTTAGTAACTAATGTCGATTCAATTTACACCAATACCGACTGTACCTAGATATTGGGGGAATTTCAAACGTCGGTATTGTTTTATGATGATGTCAATACCGACTTCTTAGAGTCGGTATTGCCTTCATCCTAGAACAATATCGACTGTGACTCTGTAAATGCAAAAATCAAACGCACAAAGATCACATAAATCACCTCTAACACACCAATACCTGATTATTTGAAGTACTTGTATCATTAGTTTCTTCATTTCCCTTATGTGGCTCTACACTTGTTTCGTCATTTGAAGCTTGACTTAGGGTTTGATTTGGGGTTCTTTCATGAATGGAAGTTTGATTCTCTATAACTAACACTTAAAAAGATAAAATCAAAATATAAGTTTAATTTTAACACACTTGGGGAATACTCAAAGGTAATTTATCAATTACCAAAATTATTTGAATAAAAGATTCTTCAAATTATTTCATATTTTTTTAAATATTCCTCAAACGTGGGTACTATATATATGGTTTTCTTATAAAAATCTAGAAAGGAAATGAATTCAAACGTGACACGGACAGAAGGCTTTCCATGACCATATAAAATCATTACGGGTCATTAACTTATCCTGAATCTATTTTCTCCATCAATTTCGAGACAATAATACAAGCTCCACTGGTATTGTTTTAGATTTGAGGTTCTGGTATTCCATTGGAGTATTAGAATCGCTTTACACGAGAATTCTAAAATCTACTAGTATATATTGTGGGGATGTTCATGGATTTACTAGTATGTATGGATATTACTTAAAAAATTATTTTTTTGACTTTTGAAAACAAAAAAATCATAAATTAATTTGGGTGCTTAATTTTAAAATAACTTTTAAGTATAAAAATGTTAATATTTTGTAAAACAAAATATTTTTGCTTATGAATTTTATTTCTTGTATCTAAACACCAGATAACTTATGGAGCAAACCTAAACAAACAAGGTGCGATAAACCCGAGCAACAAAAATCTTTCGCAGATGGACGGTTAAACAAACTTGATGACGCATAAATTTAATGAAACTACTAACAAGGTACACATACATATAATGTTATGGCAAAGAGTTCTGCTTAATAAAAAATGTTACTTCCTTAGTTTTACTTTGTAAGAGTGTTTTGAAGTTTTTACGTAGATTAAGAAAAATGAAAGAGAATAAAATTATGGAGATATCTTACTAATATAAAGGAAAGAGCCATTTTCAATCCTCACAAATTTTCAACCTCGGCACAAAAATGATCAAATTGCCCTTACGTGTTTTCCATTTTTCTCTTACGTTTTCGTAATAGTGTAAATGTTAAACGGGTAAATTAGTACAACGTCGACAGGAAAATGACTAAGTAACCCTTCTGTGTTTTTGTTCTTCTACCTTTTTGTTTTTGTAAAATTCAATAATATGAGATATACTCTTAATAATATTTTCCTACAATATTTAAACCTACTAATTTGTAAAGATAAAAAAATATTTAAAAATATATATATAGTGACGTATTTAAAAAATTAAACCTATATAATTTTTTTATTTTTTTATTTGATATCAAAATATGGTTAAATCAGAAAAAGTTTTGTGGAGAAAATGAAAATCCATCCATCGTGGAACATGAAAAAATAAGAAACCCAAAGTCCCTGTCTAACCGAGCCTAAAACGGAACTGAAGGAGTATTGCAAACAAATTGGCTTTTGTAAGTCCGTACCATGTTCTGATTAAGGGTGTAAAGCGTGTCCACGTGGTCTTGTCAATGTAATTACTAAAGTGGGGCATTTTTGTCCTCAAAAAACTTCCTTCCCTTTTTAGACTGAGAGTAGCATACAAACTCTCTGTGTTGCAGCGGTAGAAGGGAGAACATTCTCCATCCATTATACAGTTAACAAAGCCTTCACTCTCAAAAACCACTACTTCTTACCCAACAACTGAGCTTCCTTCCTTTCTCTCTCAATAAACAGTTCTCAGCTCAGTTGTCTCAAATCAAGCCGTTTCAATGGCAACTTTATTAAATCCTGGAGCTGAAGTGTTTATCCCTTACCAAAACTATTTCCTTCCTCCACCTTATTATAATCACCATCTTCCATTAACCCCAAGCTCTTCATATTCTTACCCTCCTCTTCTTTTGCCTTACTATAAAGCTTATTATTCTGCTCCTCCTACTACCACCACCACTTCAAGTTTTCCTTCTTGTCCTGCAGTCCCTGTTTTTGGTACTAGTACTGCTACTTGTCCTCCTCCTACTTCCTCTAATTACTATCAATATTCATTACTTAGTCCAGATTGGTGTGGAAGTGTTGATACATATGCATCTTCATCCCAACCCTTCTTACCCACTTCTAAGCTTCAGACCTATGTTTATGATCCTCAGATGTATGGATCCACATCTGTTGCTGTCGAAGAGGTAGGAAAAAATGTTATTCTTGAAGAACAACTAAAGAATCCTACCACGGCTGATGATATTCCTGTAAAGGGAAGGGTGGGTAAGAGAAAGAAGAAGAGGAATAAACCACCTCGTCTTGGTGGTACTCATCATCACCGACCAGCTAATATTAAGTCCAACCAGAAGAGGATGATCTGGAAACCCAAATCTATGATAAGTAGTGATAATGGTGTTCCTACTACTTCTGATCATGATAGAGTGATGTCTATACTTCTACCGTCCAAGAAACTGGTTGAAGAAGAGTGTGATTCTACTCAAAATAACAGCCATGAAACCACTCTGATGATTCGTAACATTCCGAGCAAGTATACGTATGATCCGTCTCTCTCTCTATAGCATTTTGATTTTTGGATTAGCACTGTTCATCTTCTGAATATTTGTTTGTTTCTTATCTAGTTCATGTTCATCTGGGTTTGTTTCTTTGTTGGTCAAACTAGCTAAAACTGAGTTTTTTGAATTCTTGTTTGTTTGATCAGTAAAAATGTGTAGTATTATCCAGATTGTTTCACTCAATGTAGTACTTTTATTGAGATGAACAAGTTTAATAAATAAATTAGTACTTCTATTTAATTTGTTGTCAACTGTTCTACTGAATTATAGATATAAATGGAGACTGTTTCATGAACATAACATATCTGAACATCTTTTTTGTTGCATTTTTAAGGTATGACTTTGATAGTATCCATGGTAGGGTTACTTTCATTTCTGTTTTATATTCATTAAGATATTGGCTGTTTTCTGTTCTTTCCCTTTTTGTGTTATTCATCTTAGTCTGATCTCCTTTGGGGTTTGCATTTATCTGGTTATTCTCCTGTGAGATCGTGACTTAACATAAAGAGAAAATTTTATAGTAGTAAATGTATTTGATATTGGATACTGGGTCCTGCAATCTTTGTTTTGGATTTTTCCAACTGATTACAGACTTTTGTTTTTGTTTTTCCCTTTCTGGTTGAGGTTTCAAAGTTGGAATATGTAAAGTATAAAACTAGTACCCACCTAGAAAGTGACCTCTTTTTTTATTCATTTTCTTTTGGTTATAAAAATTTGGATTTGGGTTGGGCTTTTTTGTTTATTTATGGTGGAAAAAGATTAACCAGTGGTCACCGATGGATTTTTCATATTGTATTTAGCCTGATTGTGTGCTTTTCTCCTACTTTTTGTAAATGATGTTTGCAGTAGGGAAATGTTGATGAACTTGCTAGAAGAACATTGTAAAGAGGTTAATGAAATGGGAGAAACAGATTCTGAAGATGATATCAGGGAAGATGAAAGATTATCAGCCTTCGATTTCTTATACCTTCCTATTGATTTTGAGTAAGTTCAATGTTACTCTTTTCTTTAGTAAAATCTTCTTCGGGCACGAATATTTTACGCAATCTAATATCTTTGTTTTTGATAGAACTGGATGCAACAAGGGATATGCCTTCGTCAACATGATCAATTCTAGTGGTGCTGAAAAATTAAAACTCTTCCTGACCGGCTATAAATGGGGGGTTTACCAGTCCAAAAAGATTTCTAAAATCAGTCCCGCCAAAATACAGGTAATGATGAAACGTGAAAAAAAAAAGACTTTATGCATGATAAATGTTCAAAACTTTAATTTAACTCTCAGTCTTAATTAATTTATGTCTCTTACAGCAGTACTTCACAAGTAATTACTTTCTCTTTTCATTGGAAAATGATATTTTATTTTAAACTTAAAAAGTTAGATATAGAAAAAAAATTGTTGAAATATTCATCGTAGCTCGATTCTTGATGTTTGGATGATGAGCAGGGAAAGGAGGCTTTGATAAAGCGTTTCGAGAACTGCTACTTTAACTGTGAATCGGAGAAACTTTTACCACTTTCTTTCAGTCCATATCTTGATGGATTTGGTGGATTTGTAGTAGAATCCACGGTTGGGAAATGTTGTGGCCCTCGATTTCATCGAAATGATGCGGATGGAGATTGCTACAAGCCTACATCAGAATAGCAAAAGTTTACTGCTAATTGACTTGTCTGGTATAAAAGGTTTGGGTATGGGTCCTTGTTGGTTACTTATTGTGTCCTCATCGTGTTTAGTTAGTTTATATGGTTAGGTTTGGGGTTATGGATATGGAGATGGAATGTAGGGGAGGTTGGACCTTGCCACCTGACTGTACTGTGTATGTACAGGTTGTATGTTCAACCTCAACCCATCAATCAGCTGTCTTGTACTCTTTCTATATATCTAGAGGCACCTGTATGTATTTTTATTTTTACTAGCAGTTTTAACGGAAGGGTTTAGGCTAATGCAGTTTGATTGTGTAAATTTCAGAAAGTTAACGTGGTTTTGTTTAAATTTTGATTTCTAGTTTATGAACGACATGGATTCTAAGAAATCCATAAACAAAAATTATCAGTTTTGGTTTTTGTCTTTGGCTGATGAAAGAAGATTCATAATTGATTTTGAGGCTTTGCTTGGAGCAAGGAGTGTTAAAGGAGACGGTCAATTTGATCCAAGTTGCCCCTACTATGGAGTTTCTCAACTCTCCTTCCTCCCAAACACTACCGGCAATAGATGTTACATGGCAGATCATCCCGTGAAATAAAAATAAGGCTATAGGCAGACTGCCTGCCGTTTAGCAAAAAAGATTGCCCTGGAAGCCAGACCATTAACCGTCTAGGGCATTCTGGTTTTTCTTTTTTACTTTTTTCTGAACGGCTTGATTGAATTTTATATTTTATTTTTGATCGGTGGGTGTGTGAAAATACAGTCCACCGCCCTTGGTCTTAGTAGTGGGCAAATTTATGCAACACAATAAAGTTAACAGACTGAGTGGGGGGATTTGCAACAGGTAACATTTGTTGCCGCAATAATTTGAACTTCCTTCGTTTTCATACTAGATGACCTTCTATGGCTTTTTTGTAGCAATTAGATGCGATATTTTGAGACAGAAACAGATGGTATGTTTGTATATTTTTCCACAAATTTTCAAACATGCTCTTTCCTTTGAAAAGAATTTTCAAACATATTTACATTAGTGACAACAAATATTTGAGCGATCACTTTATCTAGGCTATATTAAAAAAAAAAAAAATCTTGACGTGAATCTGAAACAAATCTACGAATTTTTCAATTGAGAATTTTAGACAATATTTGAAGGGGATTTGAATAGGAAAAATTAAGCTAAGGTCCAAAAAAATTATTTTTTATATTCACAGATCCAAAATATTTTCTAGTTTTTATGAGATCCATAATTTTTTAAAATTACGAAAAGAGAGGAACAAAATACAAAAATCCTTAATATTTCTACTTGTATTATAAAGAAATTTTGGATTCTTTTATCTTTTCATTAAAGTATCTGCATAACTTGTTATACATTCTGTTTTTGAGGGGAATTTTACTAATTTTATATTGTTGGAAAGCTTTTAAAGAGATTTACACAACAAGTATAAACAACAATATCAAATTTAAATTTTTTACGAAAAAATCGGAGGTGATTGTTCTTTAGACACAAAATTGGATACATAACCATTATGCATTCACCACAAGGATGCATAAACATTACGCAGTCACCACAAAGGATGCATAACATATTATGCAACCATATTTCGGTTCATGCATCCACTAATTTGGTTATACAACTACTAAAACGATGTACATACCTAAAAACTAACATTTCATCAAAAAAGAGATGATGCATAACGAATTATGCAACTACCACAAAGAATGCATAATACATTATACGTCCATATTTTGGTTTATGCATTCACTAATTCGGTTAGATAACCACTAAAACGACGTGCATGCCTAATTAACAACATTCCAACAAAAAAAGGATGCATAACGAATTATGCAATTATTTTTCCGACTGCATAACAGATTATGCATCCAATTTTATAGCTGCATAACAGGTTATGCAACCTTTTTTTGATTAATTTTAGTGATAACAAAAAAAGTTAATACATAGTATGTTATGCAACCATTTTTTCGGATGCATAACAAGTTAAACATCCATTTTCTCGAATGCATAATAAATTTCATTTATATTATCGGTGCTAATAAAAAGGGGTTGCATAATGCGTTATGCATTCGTTTTCTTGTCTGCGTAACATGTTATGCAACCATTTTTTGGTTGATTTTAGTTCTAACAATAAAATTGTTGCATAGTGCGTTCTGCTGCTGTATTCTCGAATGGATAACATATTATGAAGCCATTTTTTGGTTGATTTCAGTGATAACAAAAAAATCGTTGCATTATATATTATGCAACCATTTTTTAGTTGATTTTAGTGCCAAATAAAATTGACTACATAATACATTATGCAACCATTTTATCGACTGCATAATAGGTTATGTAACCATTTTTCTAGCTGCATAACAGATTATAGATCCACTTTTTAGTTGATTTTAGTGCTAACGAAAAATGTGGTTGCATAATGCGTTATGCATTCATTTTCTCATATGTATACTAGATTATGCATTCATATTCTCATATGCATACTAGATTATGCAATAAAAAGTTTTTACTTCAGTGCTAACAAAACGGAGTTTCATAATGCGTTATGCAAGCATTTTCTCGACTTTCATAATAGGTTATGCAAACATTTTTGTAACTGCATAACAGGTTATGCAGGCATTTTTTGATTGATTCCAATTGTAATAAAAATATTGTTGCATAATGCATTATTCAACCATTTTCTCGAATGCATAACAAATTATGCAGAAAATTTTATAGCTGCATAACAGATTATGCAGCCACTAGAAAAAATAAATTTATAAAAATCCATCATTTACAAAGATTGATAAGTATTACAGTTAAAATATAAAGATACAATTACTTGGCCAATGAACAACACCATAATAAAATCAAATTAAAAGATAAAAAATTTATTTGTTGTTTCTCGACGGCTTCTAATTCTGCATACCAATGACAATTTGCAACAAAATAAGAAATAGTAAACAATCGAAACTACCTTAAAAATGGCATTCTTACGTAACATCAAATGCAATTGACCATCATACTATAATTGTTTGTAAGTAGCTAGTTTGACAGTACTTCCACATCTACAGTAACATTCAAGGACATCAACATAAGTATATCCAAATATTTGTAAGCATTTTCCCCGGCCAAAAAAAAAGTAATCATCGTATACTACTCTTTGCAATTCAGTTCATCTTAAACTACAAAAAAAAATAACTTTGGATAAGCATCTGGATGTAAATAGACTTGTGACCATTATCTAACTAACAATTAAAACAATGTCAAAATAATTACAGATAATTTCCCAATTAAATCGTGTTCAACACCAAACTTCAAAACATGTTACTATTTTAAACCCCGATCTAGTCTTACAAGTGGAAAAATCATTACAAAATTTGATAGAAATATTCTGGTTGCGTGGTACTCATTGTTGGGAAATAAAAAAAAAAAAAAAAAA
>JAJJMC010007665.1:3791973-3834923 GCA_023531435.1 Papaver californicum
CTGTGTTTGTGTTTTTCTGTTACAGGAAAGAAGGTACTCATCCAACACTCATTAAAACATAGGCTCCTATCTAGAAGAGAGACGATGAATCTTGAACCGCATCTTTGATTTCTTTAGTAAACTCCAGTAAGTGTAGAAGCCTTTTCTACAAGCACCGGATATTTCTGACAGTTCACGGATAAAACAAAATTCCACAAAATCTCCCATGTCAATTTAACCTCTGGCTTCCTGATAAACACAAAGCACTGTATAGTTAAGACTTACTTAGCTACATAACATAACCCATGTGCTTCACTAAAACCCCAAATAACAGATTCCAAGTCTAGTTTCCAAAACCATATGCATGTAAAGAGTGAAAACATCTACATAAATACATTTGCATCCTAATGCTGATCTTATACAAGTCCAAGTTACTAGCATTTGTAACAATTATCAACAACCATGTAAAAATACATAAAAGCTCCAAAATCCCTACATGTTTTTTACTAGCTATGTTGCTCTCACATACTTTTCATGTTTTTACATTTTTTAATTTCACCTTCCATGTATTTGTGGATCGAGTCTATGAGCATCTTTAAAAAGAATGACTGCCTATTAGCATCCAAAGAAATTGGATGTAGAAAAAGAGGTTGAAGAGAGAAGACATTGGTTAATTTGATATCCAAATTCCCGGAAATGATGTATTTACCGGATCCTAATTGCAGAAACAATATCCGACAACTTTGAGATATCGGATGAGTAACTCCAACTAAACTAGAAAATGATATGTTTTTACCTAAATCATCAAACACGAAAAAAACTGTGAAGTACTATGAAAAAAAAAACAGGATGTCATTCATTTTTACCTAGGGGTTTAGCAATAATAATGCTTGGGAAAGCAGTTGGAGGTGGGGAGTTTTCATCCAAGAATGGTTTAACTTGATTTGGATTAGACCAAATTGGATAACCTTTTATCTTCCCATGTTAAACCATAATCCGCAAAAATAAGAATGTCTCCTTTTAATTTTACATCATGCAAAGCTTAAGAAAAAATGACACCCAAAAAGTCTGCAAAAAATTCGATCATAAATTGAATACCTGTATCAATTGTTACTAATTTAAAATAGCAGGACATTCAAAGCTACTAGTGTTGCCATTCCTTCACGAGTTCACTGAAAAGTTCAACAAAATAATAGCATACAGTGAGGATTTACAACCTGCATAATTGCTAATGTAGCTTATGGTCTCTGAATTACCTGTAACAAACTTTGTCAGTCGAGTTGCTTGGTACAAGTCAAAATAAATTAGATTCATTATGAACCCTTCAATCTGTAAATATATAAAACTCAGCATCTCAGTACACATCGTTCGTAAATTAGAATAACTTCAAAAAATAGAACAATAATTCAACTTTAAAGGAAATTTACCATCATTCTTGCATAAGCAGATCCAATACGGCCAGCTTTGGTTATTCCCGCAGTCTGTCCATTTAGCAAGTTGCTGACAAACCTATCAAAAAAAATAAGTTTGTAACGTATAATTTCATAAATCAGCGAATAATTTCTCTGGTTCTGATGCAACGGATAATAAAGAAAAGAAAGAAAAAAGAGGTTTTGTTCAGACTTCAAATATCCCTAGGAATATCGACTATGAACAACGATAATTGTTTAGACTTCGGTTTCCCGACTATAAACAATAATCGATTAAACTTGAACAAGTTTAAAAAAATAATTCTTATTAATCAAATTCAACTGTATAAAATAATACATGGAGGATTCTTTTATAGACTTGGGAAAAACCCTAGCTAGTCAAAAAAGGATGAAAAAACCCTAAACCGACTCAAACTCTAATTTTCGGAGCTTTTTGTATAGATAACTATTACTAAACAAACCCTAAACTTATCAAAAACCTATAAACTTGTTTCCCAAGGTATCTAATACCTTTAGTCTAACTTTCCTAACTTATTAAAACTCTTAAAATAAACTTCTAGACTCTTCTAAAATTACCCTAAATAATAAATCCAAAAATTAATTATTTTTTAACTAAAAATAACATTAATAAAATATAAATAATAATAAAAAAATAATAAATTTATTTTCCATAAATCTTCCTCCATCAGGTTCGGAATTAGAATTCACCATTAAATCTCTCAATTTCTTTGATAATCTAAGTACCCAAACGGTAAATTTTCGAACAATAAGAAATCAGCAAAAACACAAATCTAAACCTAAAATCGAAAAACCAAACTAAGAAAAATCGATAAGAATCAAGAGTTGAAGTTAACGAAACCTAAAAAGAATCTCATTTGCTCCCTTAAATGAAAATCAGATGTTTTCTCTTCTCGCCTCTCGAATAAAAGGGCAATTTGACCATTAAAAGAAAATAAAATCATCGATAAAATATAATTTAAAAGAAAAGGGCTTCTTAGTGAGAAATCTGAAATATATGGGTGCGCCCCTGAACTTCTGAAATCATGGGTTTATGAATGAAAAGAATAAAAAAAAAGATCCAACCGTAGATTTCACATTTGAATACGCACATTTCCAGCGGAGAATACTATGGGCTCGAATAAATAGCTTTTTGGTCCTCTGGTGGGCTCGAATAAAGAGCTCGTTATGTAGAAATCGGTGACTGCATTACGCGGTTTCATGTAAATGCAATCATGAGAGAAAGAAATGAGAAGGTATAGTGAGAACCAATAGACACTAGTCAGTAGAAGTGTGGAGCTCTAGAGACTAGCTAAAGAGCAGTAGAGTGGGGGTTTAGGATTTATGAGGATAAAAAAAAGACGGTAGGAGAGAAAAAAGAGCCGGGAACTTGGGATAGTCGACTGACTTAACTGTAGAACTAGAAGTCTAGAAGATCCAGCGAGAAAGAACGGAGAAAATATCTTTTGGTGCAAAAACTTGCTTTCTATAATACTTTCTCTGTTTCTAGAAAAATGTAATTATCATTTTCTCAATTTAACATATTTTTAGGCTAAAACGAAAAAGTGATAGTAACACTTTTATAAAAACAGAGAGAGTATTTTTTTTATAATGTGCTCGTGAAGAGCACATGCATTGCATGTTTTTATTCCTTGGTGTTTCAAGTTATAAATTTAATCTTTTTCTTTTTTTCTTTTGGCAAATTTATTAAAACTAGAGCTTCGTAATTCTTAGAATAAGCATTATAGTAGTAGATTTTGCTTGGCTTTAGCTTCATTATAGCTAGGGATAAGTATTATTGCTTATTTTTTAGTTATAATGTGGCATAAAGCTTTGGCTTCGCTAGTGAAGCATATAGATATGTCTTCGATTATAGATTTATAACTAAGAAATGGACAACGGAAACTGAGTTTCCGTAATGTTCGGAAACAGTTTCTGTAATTGACACGAGGACGAAACTCAGTTTCCATCACAATATTTACGAAAACTGAGTTTTCGTCTCAGTAGTATTATTTGTTTGACTTTTTTTTGTTACACCTCTATCACATCCGATCTTAACCATCCATTACTATTAACGACTTTATGTTTTCTGATAAGTTCATAAATTACATATTCTTAATATCAAATCCATGTTTATGTTCGCTATAACTCTTGCATGTTACTTTGCATTATGCTTTTTTTCTCTCTAGTTTATGTATTTTATTAATTAGGTTAAATTAAAGGAGCTACAAAGTGTTAGAATGAGCAAGGAAGTGAAGTACTACAACGGAAGAAGGACCAAAGACCAAGTGGAACTCGTTCAAATTCAGGATTTCTTTTTATAATCTTGTAGAGAACGAAAATACTAAGCCAATACAAAAAGAATGAAGTTATTCAGGGGCCGTATGGGTCGTATGAAGAAGTTATGAGCAAAACGGTGAAACCAACTTGAACTTGGTTTATGCTAAGCCTTTTTTGGGTCGGCGCGGGAAGAGAAATAAGGGATGCGTTATGTGCTTACCTTGGACGTGAAGAGTTATTTTTGAACGCATTGTGGTGTTTTTTTAGAACTTTTAAATTCAAGGAACTTGATCCCGATAAGTTTCTAAATTGAGATCCAAGTATTGGAGGATATAAAAGAAGACATCTAAGGCTTAAACAAGACATCATATCGTCTAGTACTTATACTATATCTTCTAGATTCCAAAAAACCTAGGGTTTACTCCTTTAGGGGAAAACCAAGATATTTCTTTTTATCTCTTGTATTATGTTTTCTATTGATTAAGTATGAATTCAATGTTCTAAGCATTAAGCTTGATTAGTTATACAAGTTTATTCGGAGTTTTAAGTGTAATAAGTGTAATAGTGAAACAATGATTTACACAAGTAGAAATCGTGAGACCTTGCAGAGGGATTATGTGAAGCAATTGTGTGTAAAGGTAACACCAACAAGTGGACCTTGAGCTAAGAGTTTAACTATTGGAATCAATCTAAATTCATAAAGCCTAAAGCATTAGGTTGGGTTATACTTTGAGTGATCTACTACTTGGTGGTTCAGGCGAATAAAATATGTTAGTTGAGAACTTCCATATCATGTGATAAAAGAAGTTTTGGGAATAACATTGATCTAGCTGTTATTTTAGGGTTGGTGATGTATGATTCTAAAGAAAGATAGATAAATATATTACCCGACTTAACGTTTAGTAATGACGAAGGACTCCCTAATAATCTCTCTATTATTTTTAGTAATTAATCAACTAAACCCCCTTAATATTTCTTTTTATTATCATTTTGCTAATCTAAATAACATCTTAATTACACAGCTCTCTGTAAGAGCGATCCTTACTACCACTATATAACTAGTTAATTAGTGAGAATTATCTTGAGTAGTTTGCTGTATTTTTGACACCCATCGTTCTCCACCGTCGGATCCCAACATATATATTTTTTAAATTCTGAGAAAAATTATATATATATAAAACTAGGTTTTCTTCTCAAATCACACCAAATCATCTTCTTACAACTTGATTTTCCACTCAAATCATATTCTAAAAACTATTTTAATTCCATTTTCTTCTCCACCTCTTTTGTAGATAAAAATCTCGAGAAAATTTCTGAGAAAGAAATACTCTCCTACGTAAGACATGCACCTTGTTATTGTGTTTTGTGTTTTACAGAAAGAAGGAACTTATTCTTTGGATAAGAACTTATTTTGGTGAAAATTTATGAAATTTTTTGTACAAACTTTTTGTGGAAATCCTTATGATCGTACTAAGTTGGAATTCGAAGTAGATTTAGCATTACCAAGGGTGAAGCAGATAAATTTTCTAAATGATGACTTTCGACTGTTACAAATAATTCAGATTTGGATGAAATTAACCGGGTAAGTTATCTAAAAATAATTTTTGCTTTAAACCTTCACTTGAACATCCAATTATAAAAGAAACCTCGAATACAAATTAATTAAAGTTGGCTCCCCATTATGTTACCTCACCCGTTAAGTTGATTAGTGACCCATTAGCCTTAACTGCCTCAATAATATTTCATTTCTTCTCTTTATCAACCGACTGTATCACTTACAACCACTACTAAACATAAAAACTTAAGATTTGAATCTCTTATAACCATATTTTACCATCAAAAACACAAAATCAAAATCTCCATATCATGTTCTTATCCAATAAATCATCAAAAACCATATTCAATTGGTCATCTCAATATTAACCATTAACACCTTAGTGGAAGGTTTTGTTTCAGGTAAATATTTTTGGGGTTTTATAGATTTTGATATCTTACGAGGGTTCAAAGATTAAACACTTGTTTTTCTTCATTTTTGTGATTCAGCTACATTATATAAAAGATACCCATATTATCAATATCCCCATGAATATTGACAAGCAACCTCCTCGTTATGAAACTGTTATGTATACTAAATATAAGTTATTAGTTTTAAGTTATTAAGGTTAGATTTTAATTATTAAATATATTGTATTTTAATGTTTTTATTTAAGCGATTTTATAATTTAGTTTCTATTTTTATTTAAGTGAATTCGTAACCTAGTTGTTGTTTCTATTTTTAATAATATTTTATGTTTCTATTTTTAATACAAACAACTATATTTTATGTTTATCTACCATTTAAAATTCGTGCTCAATTATTTTCAATCTTATTTAATTTTAAAACGGTTCTCCAACGATTATTTTCTAACGGATGGCTTCGTATTCCATAGAAGAAGATATTACAATCACCAAAGCTTATGTACATGTTGCACTTCAACATGATGTCCTACACGAACTAGTTCCGACTATTAACGTTTGGGAATGGTGCATAACAATTTTGTACAACGATTTGGACATAAAATTGCACTTAAGAAATAGATGGGTAAGGGACTTGTGATACCATGAAAATTTATGTAGGGCTTTGTGCCCTAGCCCAATCTAGTATGGGTGTCTTATACTAAATAGTTTATCCCTTAGTAATTTTGGAGTGCATCTTAGTAAAAATATATTTATGGAAAACTCTAGAAAATCTTAAGCATGGATTACACGGTGTTTTATCAAAAGAAAATTTTCTTTAAAAACCCAAACATATATCTTCTTCTTATTTTTCTCTTGTTTTTATTTTATTCACTTTGATATGTGATGTAATTACCCGATCCTCCACCGATATTGTTCTCACTTAGCCACTGCGGTCATCCGACAGTCTGGGATTTTCAACGGACACCGCGGTCATCCAGCAACAGCTTCCCAGGAGGTCACCCATCCTTGGATTACTCCCACCCGAGCACGCTTAACTGAATTTTTTTTTGTTAACTCTGGAGTCAACTGTGCTGAAAAGGCCTCGGTGTTAGGAAATGACAAACCATTACTTATATTTCATTCGGCGAACTATACCTGCCAATCGGGGTATTACATGTGAGCTTAATTGAAACCAGAAGAAAAAGAAGAACTTCATTCTCCCTTATGGATTTTGTTGACCAGTACCTTGGATTTTAGTTGATTTGAATCAATAGTTAAGGTGGGGGGTTTTCTCACTTGAATCAATTTAATCTTCAATTTATGCGATTTGATTTCTAATCCTTAAGAATTTGATGGTTCTACTGCGAAAATTATTGAATGGGTTTGTGTTTCTTCACCGATAACTTGATTCTACTGCGAAAATTATTGAAGTATTTATTATCAATTGTAAAAACCCATTCAAAATAGTGTGGTTGATACTTGTCCTAACTTAATTTGAAATCCATGATTTTATGAAGGTACTAAAATGGGTCTGTTAGATTTGTAAGATTTTAGTATATTGAGTACGTCTCACTTCTGTTTTCTTTAATCAATTTATATTTATAAAATTGGATGAATTTGCTTCATAATTACTTCTTGGAAGTAGTTTGAACTCTTGAAATGAGAACTTTTCTTAAAACGTGATTTCCTATCCTGTTTTGTCGATACCTTTCTACACAGACACAAACATTTTAACTTTTAGATTTTACTTTCATGTTAAAGAAATATTTCTCAAGTTTCCAATGAGACTAGTTTTCTTGATTTCATCGCTCAGTGAATTTTGTACAAATTTTAGATTATAGACTACTGAAACTGCAACTTTGTGAAAAACGTGATTTCTATTTTATTCTGTCATAAACTTTCAACACAGATACGAACCTTGTTATTTCTGTTTATTATTTTTATTTTATTGAGGGCTTTCTCTAGTGTCAAACAATACGAAATTTGCCGAATTCCATCATCTAAAAAATTTCCTATGGATTTTCTACTAAAGACTTTCAAACCTGAAAGTTTCTGAAAACGTGACTTCTTCCTTGTTTTGATGAGTCCTTTAGACATAGTTATGAACGATCTATTGTATTTTTATATTGCCTTCGTTTTTTTATTAGTCCTTTATTCTATTTTCGTCTGTCTTAAAATAGTTATCAGCTTTTGTTTATAGTTATATTTTTTTCATTGAACTATTAAATATACTCTTAATTTTTTATAATTATAAAATCAAAAAACATATAAATAAATTTTAAAATAAAATAATATTTTCATAAATAGGAAATAAATCTAGTTATTATCTTTTATGTTTATCTCAATTCCCTTTTTAACTTTAATTATAGTAAAAACTTAACGTTTAATATGGGTAGTTTGTAAATTCTTATGGTCTTCTTAAAATCTTGATTTTTTTGAAACAGACTAATAATTTAAGACGAAGGGAGTATAATTTTTATACGATAAAGGGACTATTCAGCTTTATAACGAGCCATGATTTGCCGAATTCAGTAACCTAATGAATATTGTACAAATTTATATTTGTAGACTAGTGAAACTGCAATTTCATGATTATTTATACCCGGTTCTATGTTACCATTTTCTGTGGTGCTTTTGTTGTTTCAAATTCTTGCCATATTGTTTACTTGCATAGTTGTTGTCGGTATCTCCATCCACTTTGTCTAACAATTCATCTCACCCTTTATGATTAATTGTCTTCACTCTTGATGTTTGAACTGTACTTCAAACTTAGTCATGTGCTCATGGTTTTGGCATCTTGGTGAGTGGTGCTCTCCTCTTATGGCTAATTTTGATTGAGCTATTGAGTTCCAATAATTGAGTTTGTTACAATGTATTAGGATATTTGCTCATTTTCTGGCTTTAAAAGTTTATATTGCGCTCTCGAAAATGTGTTGTGGTAAGGTTTTGAGAATGTTGTTGATGAATCTTAATTATTTAGACCTCTGTTATAGAGTTATCAAATCATTGTAACCTGTGTTTGTGAATGTTTCCTTTATGACAAATGAATTTAATAGGAAATTAGATTCTATTGTATGAATGTCAGGCCTTAATTAGCATCCCACCACCTTATTGTCTTCCCGGAAGATCGTTTGGAACGATGGTTGGTACCCGACTGCCCTGACGGTAGCTACGGCTATAGAAATAGTAGAGTGACTTTAATTGCGGATCTTATTATTTGTTTTTACTTGTATATGCGTAAAAAAATTTCTCTCCATATTATTATTATTGTTGTTGTTCATTGCTTGCACATTTATATTTCATCTCGACCTTACGTATTTGTTGTTGTAATCCTTATTGAGTCGTGGCTCTCCCCTTTTATTTTGTTTTTCCACAAAGTACGAAGCGATGTTAAGGCAGTAATTTTGGGAAGAGCTTACAACAAGAAGTGTTTGAGAAAAAAAATGGTATTTTTGCTTGTGTTTATAGTGTGTATATCACGGGGTTATCTGAGTGGTTTTAGTTTTCCTGCTTGACCCATGCTTTTGTTATTTTTTGTTGTGATATATGTCGGAGAAAATGGGCTTAATTGTTTTGTTTTTTGGGTTTGGATTTGGAACTTAGGACCAAGAAGTCATTAAGGAAACTAACTCATTTTCACTGTTCGTGAATGAGGCTTTAGTCCCACATAGGAGAAACTAAAGATGTTACCTCTCCATATTACTTAGAAATTTGCATCTAAGGGAGGCCCCTAGGGGTTTACACACTTTTTTGTATGGGAGAGGACTAAGGCTATGAGCTAGTTGGTGCAACCACACATTTCACACACACGCGGTGCTTCGCACCGAAGCACGCACGCCGCCATCCGGTCGATCGGGTCGGGATCGGGTGTGGGCCAACCAAGACTTATCTTATTGGACAAAATATTTTTGAATTATTTCCTTAAAGAATTTAAAACTAAATTAAATTTTGTTTTTAATATGGGGGGCGCCTGACCCGACGAGTATAAGTTTTGTCATAATGTCGAGATAAAATTTGCCCGTTTGAATTCCATTTTAAATTATGTATGTGCTCCATGCATTGATTAACTTTCAATTGCCATTACATACTCTCTTCTCTCTGCCTATAAAACAAAAACGACTTCTTCATTTCAACTTCACCAGAAGTACCTACTATCCTGCCTTCTTTTCCCCTCTTCCTGCCTTGTTTGCGCACTGCTTGTTTTCTTCCTTTTGTAATCTATCTTGTTGTTAAGTTCGTTTGATGGTGATTTGTATTGTGCTTATACAAATCATAACTGGCAGTTCTATCCTGGACACATCTCCGCTGTGGGGGGTATATCATCTCTCATTCTTGAGGAGTACCCGTGGACTATGGTGTTAAGGACAATTTGATGAGCAAGTGGCTTTGTTCTTCATAGGGTATCCTAAACATACTACTGCATATAGATTTATGGTTGCAAGTTCTGAAATTTATGAAATTGGTGTGAATACTATTATGGAATCTAGGGATGTTGTGTTTTTTGAAAATGTGCTTCCACTGAAATCTGATTCTCTCATGATATGTGTTAATCCCCTAGATGTCCCTTCGACCAGTCAGACATTACCTTTAGAAGAAGATGAAGTTGAAGTTGAGCCTATAAGAGGTAAAAGACTTATAACTGAAAAATATTTTGGGTCAGACTTCATAACATGCTTAGATGAGACTGATCCACAGACTTATAAAGAAGCCATGACTTATTCTGAAGCTCCATGGTGGAAAGAATCTGCCACTAATGAAATAGATTCCATTATACAAAATGGTACATGGAAAATTGTAGATTTACCTCTAGGGTGTAAACCCATAGGTTGTAAATGGATCTTCAAAAGGAAACGTAAGGTAGATGGAACTGTGGAAAAATACAAAGCTAGATTAGTAGCTAAAGGCTATAAACAAAAAGAAGGTGTATATTTCTTTGATACTTATTCACTTGTTACGATAATTACTTCTATTAGGATGTTAATTGCTATTGCTGCCATTCATAACTTTGCGATACATCAAATGGATGTAAAGAAAACTTTTCTAAATGGTGAATTAGATGAAGAAATTTACATGGACCAACCTGAGGGATTTGTAGTGAAAGGTTGTGAAAACAAAGTTTGTTAACTGAAAAAATATTTGTATGGTTTGAAACAAGCACCTAAACAGTGGTATGAAAAATTTGATCATGTAACGATTTCTAGTGGTTTTAAAATAAATGAATCTGATAAGTGTGTTTATACTAAACTTATGAATGATGCCTGTGTGATTGTATGCTTGTATGTTGATGATATGCTTATACTTGGTACAAACATGGATGTAATTAATTCTACAAAGAACATGCTAAATGAGAACTTTGACATGAAAGATTTAGGCCCCACTGATGTGATCTTAGGGATGAAGATTAGAAGAAATTCTAATGGATATAGTCTTAGTCAATCTCATTATGCTGAATCTGTGCTTAAAAAATATAATCAGTTTGATTGCAAACCTGCTTGTACTCCGTATGATCCTTGTTGTAGACTCAAAAAGAATAAGGGTAATAGAGTTTCACAACTTGAATACTCACGTGTTATAGGAAGTATGATGTATTTGATGAATTGTATGAGACCGGACATTGCTTATGCTGTGAGTAGGTTGAGTAGGTATACCTGTAATACGGGGCAGGAGCATTGGGATGCACTTATTAGAGTGATGAGGTACTTGAAGTACATTTTGAACTTTTGTTTAAATTATGAGAGATACCCTGTAGTTCTTGAAGGATTTTGTGATGCAAACTGGATATTAGACTCAGAGGAGTCTAAGTCTACGAGTGGATATGTTTTCACTCTAGCATGTGGGTCTGTGTCTTGGAAGAGTTCCAAACAAACATGTATAGCTCGATCCACTATGGAATCAGAGTTTATTGCGTTAGATAAAGCAGAAGAGGAAGTCGTTTGGCTAAGATGCTTTTTAGAAGACATTCCTCTTTGGCATAGGCCTGTGCCAGCTATATCTATACATTGTGATAGTCAAGCTGCAATAACTAATGCTAAAAACAACAACTATAATGGGAAGTCTATACACATTCGTAGAAGACATAATTCCCTGAAACAACTAATCTCAACTGGCATGGAACAAGCAGTTTTCTAAACAAACGTTTTAACGTATAGGGTTACCTGCATGTTCCAAATTTTATTCCAATCCTTCGTATCACAACCAATATAATTAATAGAGTTATATAAATATTTAACAGAAAGGTTACCTGTGTTGTTCAGAGTCCATTGAGGTTTATCTTCCATGTTTATAGTTGGTATTTGAAGTCTCATTATCTTGTCATTGGAGTCTTGATCAAAACAAGTCAACAGTTTGATTTATCCCAAGTTTTCATTGTGGTTATGAATTGACTTACCTTCTTAAAGATTATGGCTTCAGCAATCGGCTTTGGTATATGTGGTTTAGTATCTGGTATTCAATAGTCCTCCCAAATATCAATTTTTTATCCATTACTAGTTTTCAGTTCTAATTTATCTGGTGAACACCTGTGAGAATTTCTTTCCAAATCCAACAATCATTTTGTTTAGGTTTAGTGTTGATATGCAGTATATCCCCCTAGGGTAATATTTATCTTTTAAGATTGTGGCCCAAAAAGAAGAGAGATTCTCTTGATGTGTCCATCTTATTTTTGCTATCATGGCAAGATTGAAATTCCGCATATTTTGGAGGCCTAAACCTCCCTCACTCAAAGGTTTACAAGTGGACTTCCATGCCTTAAGGTACACGCCTTTTTTACCATTTATATTATTTACTTTTTCATTTTTACCCCACCAAAAGTTTCTCTGCATTTTGGTAATGGTGTTACAAATTTTCACTGGAATTTCGAAACAATTCATTTGATACACACACAAAGAAGAGGTAACTGTTTTTACCATCACATTCCTCCCAGCAGTATTTAGGTTTTTACCTTTCCAACTCAACAATCTGTTATTCATTTTTGAGATCTATTAGTAAAAACAAAAGAGCCTAGATATCTATCATTAAGAGGAATAATATTTTCCCCTGAGATATTTTTAACTTCATCTCTAAAAAATACTAGAAGCAGGTTTAGGATTAAAAAATACATCAAATTTGCTAAGGTTAATTATCTGACCATAGGAAATTCCAAAGTTTTTAAAAAGTGATTAGATTATAACTAGTAGGAACATTAGCCTCATATAATATTAAACAATCATTAATAAATAGTAAATGACTAACAATATATTAAACAATCATTAATAAATAATAAATGACTAACAATAGGAGTCTTGTAGCAACGTTAATACTTTTTAGGATTCCAAAAACTTCAGTTATAGACAAAGTCTATACAAAAGATGAACATAAAAGAAGATATGAGATCTTCCTACCTCAACCCTTTAAAAGGTTTGAAAAAATCAGTTGAGAATCAATTTATCAACTCAACCCTCTATAGGGATATATTCAAAAATTAAATTTTATTTTTCGTTGAAAGCTAACTTAACCATAATTTGAATTAAAAATTTCTATTTCACTATGTCAAAAACTTTTGATGTTAAAAGCTTTTAACATTTCAATTTTAAGACCCATCAATTCTTTCTTACTTTGTGTGTTTCTCACTTTATGAATTCAACTTATGGGCAATTGTAAAAGCAAAGGATACAAGCATAAATTTATTATTAAATCAAATAATAGCCGATGTTTGATTAGAATCCGAGATTTTTTATTTTTTTGGACGAAGAATAACACAATCGCATATACAAGAAATGGAAGAATAAAACGGACACAAAAAACACCTTACACCAACCGACCACAAAAACTAACAAGTAGTAGGTTTCAGTTATCAAGTTGCATAAATCAGTGGTTGAGATTTACATATCCACCGCTTCTTCACCTTTTGTCTTCCAATTAAACGACAATTAACGTACCATACTACTCCTTATACACTCATAGTTATTAAATAAAAGATAAATACTCAAAATCACTATTTTACAGCAACGAACAAAAAAAAATGATTTCGATCGTCGGTTCGCTATAAAAAACCAAACACGTTATTCCCGCCCATTTTACACCTCAGTTTTTCAAAGTTTTTTTACTTTTTTTAAGCGCGCGCAAGATTCTCTCCTCCAACAATGTTTAAAATACTCCCCCACCACGTCATCCAGTTTCTCCACGTCATCATGTAAAAAATTTCAATTTCAATTTTTAATAACCCTTAAAATAAAATCTCAAATCTCCTTCCCCCTCTCTCTCTCTTTTCTGTCTTACCAAATTCTTCTGAGGGGATTGATTACAGTCTTCTCCTCTTCCTTCCTCACTAACTAATTCCAGAGAGAGTTCTCTTCTTTCTTGGCTTAAACACGAAGAAACAAACACTTTCCACTCTGTCAATCTCTCTTTAGAAATGGCGAAGAAACTCTGAGCATGTGACAACTGACACAGATTCTCTCTCTCTCTCTCTCTCTCTCTCTCTCTTTTCTTTTCTTCTTCGTCTTCTCTTTGTTTTCTTCTTCTTCTTCCTTTTCAGCAGACTTCTATTCTTTTGGTTCGCATTTCATTGGAGACTTGATGGCATCATCAAGAGGAAGAAGTAGTTCACCATTTGGACATAGAAAACCATCAACACCATTCTCAACAACTTCATCAAATTCATCTTTGAATAATAGTAGTAATGGCGGTGGAGGTGGTGGTGGTGGAAGATCTGTATTTCCTCGTTCTTCATCTGGTTCGTCTTCATTATATGGTTCTTCATCTGGGAACGGTTTTAATAGTAATAAATCAATTAATAGAAGTAGAAGTGATTCAACGTATCGTAGTAGTAGTAGCACAACAAGAAATCTTGTAAATCGTACTACTCCTATTCCGTTTCCTACTTCTGAAGACCTTATTATGGAACCTATTGATTCGTCTAAATCAGGGGATAGTATTTGTGTTACTGTTCGGTTTCGTCCATTGAGGTATGATTTCCTAGATCTGGTTCAATTTCGGTAGATCTATTTGTTTGAATTTGATTGGAGATTGAAATTTGAGGATTTAGGGTTGCATTCTCAGTTCATGCAGTTGAGAAGTTTTGGTTTGGTAAATATTTTGATCTTGTGGTTGGTAATAGTGGACGGGAATTTCAGCGTGGAGATGAGATCGCTTGGTATGCTGATGATAAAGAAAAGATCGTTCGGTGCCAATTTAATCCAGCTACAGCGTATGCATTCGGTAAGAATTTCTATTTCATTGACATTTGTTTTACATGGTAGTTTTCCGTGGTGTCAAATTTCCCAATTCAACTACTGAATTCCCCTCTCATTCCTAATCTCAAACTTAGTTAGGACAATGCATTTAATCCGTTATCTCTAATTGCTGTTTTTGTGTGGATATATCTATACTCTCTTTATCATTGCTGGTTTTGGA
This sequence comes from Papaver californicum, assembly GCA_023531435.1. Lineage (NCBI taxonomy): Eukaryota > Viridiplantae > Streptophyta > Magnoliopsida > Ranunculales > Papaveraceae > Papaver > Papaver californicum. The sequence continues at coordinate 3,806,991 of JAJJMC010007665.1, forward strand.
AGTTTACTCTAAATCTATTTCAATTATAACTAGTGAAACTGTCTTTTAGATTGTGGCTATTAAGGTGCGGATTTATCTGTTACCTAATTTTATTTCTGATTGGTAGTTGTGGTCTCATTACAGATAGAGTCTTTGGGCCAGCAACCAGTACCAAGACTGTGTATGAAGTAGCTGCTCGACCTGTAGTCAAGAATGCGATGGATGGCATTAATGGTAATATAACTTCTTGGTTTAGTTAGGGCATGACTTGATGCTAGATAGAGTGGTATGAGTAGGAATTGGTGTTATTCCTACCAACCTACTGTATTAAGAAGTTTTTGAGGCGTGACTGGTTATTCCTTTGGCTATAATAGAAGATTTAAGATTCGTTTATGCATTTACATTGCAGGAACTGTTTTTGCCTATGGTGTTACAAGTAGTGGGAAGACATATACTATGCATGTAAGTACCTGATTCTCCAAGATGATATTGTTCATTTTCCACCCGGCGCTTGACTCATCATGAATTTTTTTTAATATGAAACAAACCTTGCTGAGCCTTAAAATACAATCCTTGATGTCTTGCATTTTGCTCTCACACAATGCCAGTTAAGTTAAACTTCAAATCTGCTAAGTTTTCTGCTTCTATGTTTATAAAATTTGTGGATGCATGAATTATGGCTAAACCCTGTTATGTTATATACTAATATAGTTGAACTGTTTCCTGTCTCCTTACCTTTACTCTGTAACTCTTTCTATTTTTTTCTATTTATTTATTATATGTTGAGTACAAACAAATCAAGTCATCGGAAACTATCTAAGCTTTCTTCCATCAATTTTTCCAGGGAGATCACATTTCTCCAGGAGTTATACCTCTAGCCATCAAGGATGTTTTCAGCACAATCCAAGATGTAAGTTTGTCCAGCATTTGTGACATTAATGTGAAGCTGTACTTTGTTAGGCCAAATGTTTAAGCGTTCATTATTTCCTAATAAATTTATCTTCTCCTTGTAGACTCCAGGGAGGGAGTTCTTACTTCGCGTTTCTTACCTTGAAATCTACAATGAGGTAAGTATAAGTAGTAAAAATATTCAGTTATAAATTGATACAATATGTCTCATTGTGGGTGGTGTAATGACTTCAAATCCTTTTGCTTATACCTCATAGCTGCATCTGTTTGTGGGGGGGTGTCAGACTAGTATTATATATGTTCTCTGTTGGAGTATTTGCTTTGGCATATAGCTTTTTTTGTCCTGAACTCTATATCTAAAAGTCATCCGACATAAATGCATATTCTGCTTGTTGCAGGTGATAAATGATCTGCTTGACCCAACAGGACAAAATTTACGTGTTAGGGAGGATGCACAGGTTGACTCGCAGAAACCATTAAATTTTCTCATATTATTGAATCATTTTTTGAGTACTTCGTCATTGTTTTAATCGTGAGCCTGAAAATTTTGCAGGGGACGTATGTTGAAGGCATAAAGCAAGAAGTGGTTTTATCTCCGGGGCATGCACTTTCTTTCATTGCAGCTGGAGAAGGTATATTATGTGAACCATTTCAGAGATACTCTTTCTCTCTCTGTCTCTCCACATTCATATATAGGATCTAACTGGTGATATTTATGATGACAGAGCATCGCCATGTTGGTTCAAACAATTTTAACTTGTTCAGTAGCCGGAGTCACACTATTTTCACACTGGTAACATATCTTTTTAATATGGACTGTGGAATCTGTATATTGTTTGAAAATATGAACACAAATTTTCGTTGACTATGGCAAAATGTGTCTATACATATCAGATTTGATGTTATAATGTGATTTAGCTGGTAAAATTTGTATTATTCTTGATATGTCTAAGAGTGGTCATCACATGATTATGTTCGATTTTCAAGCCCAAAAACCTTAGACTATGCGCTTTGTACTTCCCTTCAGTTTGTTTTAAAATTGTGCGAATTGGTTCAGGTAAAGTAGGCTTTAACCATGGCCAATCTTGAGCACAAGTCTCTGCCATGGAGTTCGAACTCCTCGTCATCAACCTTCCTTTTCCTGTTTTTTTTTTCTACTAGTCATCTAGAGTTTGTTATTCTTTGTGGCTAACTTCAATCCCTTCTAGTTTGTTGCTTCCTTTATTTATGTGTTCTTCCCCATACATAGATTTTGTCTTTGTCAAAGGCAAGATTTTTTTTTTCTACAGATGATTGAAAGTAGTGCCCGTGGCGATGAATATGATGAAGTGACATTTTCTCAACTTGTAAGTTGTGAACAACCATCAATTATGAAACTTAATATAGTTCCTCACGTACAGGTTACTCATCTTATTGTGTGCATGTTTGTTGTAGAATCTGATTGATCTAGCTGGATCGGAGAGTTCAAAAACTGAAACAACTGGAATCCGAAGAAAGGAAGGATCATATATAAACAAAAGTCTGTTAACTCTTGGAACTGTAGGTGCTAATAGTTACTTCCTCCAAGGCCAAATAATAGTTTCACATATAATTTTCTTGTTTTATTGATTTATTTACGACACTCTTTTTGGAGACATCGTTTTTTTTTGACAAATGTCTTAACAATTTTTGTTTTTTATGACTTAAAATACTATTTGTGTGTCTTGATAATATATGAAGATTTCAACTGAAGGGATGGTATTCTTGTAAAAAGTATGGGGAGTAGGAATTGGGAAGAAATGACATTGGAAAAAAAGAAGTTATAACCATCAGGACTCATACTGTCCTTAAGTATAAACAAATGGCTGATTATTGACAGCAAGTTTTCTTTATCAGGTTACTTCTGTTTTTTTGCCTGCAAATTGAAACGTGCCAAAACTCGGATTCACGTGTATGTGGTGATCTGCTGTTAACTAATTTCTAGTTCAGTATACTTGTGTATCAATTTAGTATTTTATCTAGTCACTGATCATGAGCGGTATCTTATCTCTGAAGGTAATTAGCAAGCTAAGTGAGGGTAAATCGTCTCATGTTCCTTATCGTGATTCTAAGCTGACCAGACTTCTGCAGTCTTCCTTGAGTGGACATGGACATGTATCTGTGAGTTGCAAAGCTTAAGTCTCCAACATTATTGTACTTTCATTTTCCTTTATTTCTTCACTAGTTTAACCTTCCAGTCTCAATATTATGTTTGTCTTTATCCATTTATTGTACTTGGTTTTCTTTTTCTGCAGCTCATTTCCACAGTTACTCCTGCATCCAGTAACATGGAGGAAACTCATAATACTTTGAAGTTTGCAAACAGGGCAAAGCGAGTGGAGATTTTTGCTTCACGAAACAGGGTAACTCATTATATAATAATCATGGCATGCACTAAGATTATCTATAAGAATTGCGTAGGTTATCATGAAAAGAAAGATTTGGGCTAACTGTTGGTTGCAAATACTTCAATTCCAGATTATTGATGAGAAGTCATTGATAAAGAAATATCAGAAGGAGATCTCGAACCTCAAAGAAGAACTCGATCAACTAAGACAGGGTTTGATCGGCGGTGTTGATCAGGAGGAGATCCTGACTATGAAGCAAAAGGTTTTTGTTTTAGATATGATTTATTTAGAACTTACATGATTTTATCTAGTATCAATACGCTAGTATGAACCTTCTCATATGGAGTTGACCAATTTTGCGCTGATTCTTTTGATAGTATGAAGAGGGTCAAGTAAAGATGCAGTCAAGATTAGAGGAAGAAGAGGAAGCAAAAGCAGCTTTAATGAGTAGAATTCAAAGGCTAACCAAGCTCATACTTGTTTCTTCGAAGAATACTATTCCTGGATTGAGTGATATAACTAGTCATCAACAACACAATCCCCTTGGTGAAGACGATGTAAATTCTTTGTTTCTCTTTTGTCTTGAAAATTTGAACAAGTACTTAGTCTCCTTATGGCGCCGTAGCTAGTTTTGGAGCTCTGATTTAGTAAAATGGATATTGTACTGACCTAATACTGTACATGCTAATGTTTCATGTTTTTCCTTTTCAGAGATTGGATATGTTTCGCAACCCATCTTCGATGCTTGCAGAAAGTGATAGAGATTCTCCATCTTCTGGTTTATGTGACCCTTCTCCTGATCTTAAATATAGAAGATCTTCCAGCAAGTGGAGTGATGAACAATCACCTCCTGTCAGTTCTGTTACCGAGTCAACTCAAGTGAGTGTTGTTCTCCCTTTTCTGATATTCATCTCTGTTTTGAGATGACCTGAGTGATACATGGTATGTGTGATTAGCGTGTCATTATGATGAACTTCACTGTAAAGATAATAACTGTTGATGCTGTCATGGTTGCTAACAAGACTTGGGATGTTCAGGAAAAACAGTTAATATAAGAGGCAAATAAATAGTGGACACAATGAGTTTTCTTCAATCATTTCACTGAAGTTGTCCAACCAGTTCTCTACTTTGCATGCTCTATCTTGTTTCCTTTGAATACTATATTTTGTCCTGTCTCATTCATATTCCTTCTTGTCAAAAGTTTCTAAAGCTTGTTAGTTAAGGGTGATTGTGTAGGATCTATGTGCCATGGCATTGATTGTAACAGGTGTCAATGATATGCAGTCTTTAGTTTTTTTTTTCTATTTTTTTTGTAATTTTTTGTTATTATTATTTTATTTTTCGTGCGTGTTAAAGTTGATGGATGTGTTTATATGCATATTTGGATTCTCTATTAGTAAGAATCGAATTTGAAGTCATTTCTCCCTTTATACTCGATCATAGGCTAGGAGGACGTCAGATCAGATGGATCTACTTGTTGAGCAAGTTAAGATGCTTGCTGGAGAGATTGCATTCAGCACCAGTACCTGAAGCGATTCAAGGAGCAGTCTGTTAATGATCCTGTTGCAATGCAGCCTCAGGTATAAATTTCACTTGTTTACTTGAAGTACTGAGTAATGTGGAAGCTTTACCTTTTGGGAAAAATGCACCTTAAGAAACCTTATAGTCCAGTGCTTGAGATTAGTCAGGAATAGCAGTATGGCCACTACTAATACGGACTGCTTGTATTTCATCTCTAAGGCTCTCGACGTACAGCTGATCTTAGTGGTTACACTTAGAAGAAAGTCATTCTAAAAGTCTTGGTTAAGAAAAGTAGAGAACTCAAAATAAATTGCTTGGTTAGATTAGGAGGAAATATTGTGGACTCAGGAAGTCAGAGATATTACTCAAATGTCGCTTAGCTACACTTCAAATACACAATAGTTATTATTCCAATTAAAGTAAATCTGTGCTACTAATGAATTGGATCTCCTTATGTATTAGCACAAAACTGTCAGCAGATGAATCAATGGCTCGGCTTGTTGAATAAATTTTTTGGTGCCATCTGTTTTCTATTTTGTAAGCCTGATTTTCTGGTGCTGTATAATTTTTTTCAATACAGATCCAGAAGTTGGAAAGTGAGATCCAAGAAAAGATGAAGCAAATGAAGGTTTTAGAGAAGCATATCACTGAAAGTGGTGAAGCTTCCATAGCTGATGCATCCATTATTGATATGCAGCAGGTAAGTTTGTTTTTTCATCAGTCTCTTATTCTCATTTCTTGTAAAGATCTGAATTTCTGATGTCATTACTTATTAGCTAAAAGAAAGTTCTTGTCTACTTTGCAAAGCAGACGGTGATGAGATTGATGACTCAATGCAACGAGAAGGGTTTTGAGCTAGAGGTTCTGTCGTTATACTTTGCTGTTTATTTTTTCTTGGCATTGCAAAAGGAACTTTGCAACTACTAAACATGCACTATTTATAACCTTAAAATGGTTGAACTACGGATGCAGATAAAATCAGCAGACAATCGTGTTCTCCAGGAGCATTTAGTGGATAAGGTTATTAGCTGCTATCAGTTCCTATTTAGTTTGTCTGTATAACAAGGCTTTAGGTTTGTTGGAAATTGTTGAGGGATTTTTATCGGATTCTCCATAACAAGTGATTGTCTTTTTTTGTCTTAGTGTTTGGAAATTAAACAATTGCAAGACCAAGTGCTTCTATTGCAGCAGCAACTGGCATTGGCGACGGGTGATAAGTCACCATCTTCTGAACAGGTAGTTAAATTATTAACCTAAAGCTTGATGTAACAGTTGATAGTCAGCACTTGTTTGTTGCTCCAGTTCCTAGTATCTGTTATCATCTAGACAGAAGGGTTAACTCTTTTTCACCTGTGTATCAAGTATTGTCTTAACTTTCTTACTGGATAACGAACTTAATATCATATTAAATATATACATTTAACTAAACTTGGTTATATCAGGGTATATTTTAGACCTGATCAGCATTCGCTCACACGTTACTGAATTGCAGTACATTAGAACACTTCATACTTTGATGCAATATCTTGTCCAGAATGTTGAGTGATTCTGGTATTTTTGTCCAGGAATAGGATATCCATTTGTCTCATTCATGGGTCTTCACCACTTACCAGTGCTCTCTTTTTTCCAGCAGGATAGCGGGAAGTTATATCTAGAACATGTTCAGCTGAAGGAGGAGAATAGTGGACTGCGTATACAGAATCAGAAGTTGGCTGAAGAGGCGTCTTATGCGAAGGAATTGGCATCTGCTGCTGCTGTTGAATTAAAAAATTTGGCTGATGAAGTCACTAAGCTTTCATTACAGAATTCAAGACAAGCAAAAGAACTGGGTGCTGCTCAAGATATGGTGGCATGTTATAAAGGTGGAATACAGAGCAACAATGGGTCAAGCCGCAAGTATTCTGAAAGCAAAGTTGATGGTATGAAGGTTGGGCGAAAAAATAGGTTTCCTGTCAGGGGTAGTGAATTACCAGGCACAGCCTATGATGATGGTGAATACTGGAACCCAGATCAAGATGATGTAAAGATGGAACTGGAAGCAAGCAAACATAGAGAGGCAGCTCTTGAAGCAGCTTTAGCTGAGAGGGAGTTTGCTGAAGAGGAATATAGAAAGCAGTTTGATGAAGCAAGGAAAAGAGAAGTAGCTCTAGAAAACGACTTGGCAAACATGTGGGTGCTTGTTGCTAAGCTGAAAAAAGAAGGGGGCGCTGGCTCTGAATCCAAATATGATGGAAAGTCTAGTGACGGAAGTGAACATGTGTATAACATTAAAACAAGTGACAATGACGATAAAGATGTTGGTGTTAAAGAGTTGCAAGTTCAGGAAAGTGCAAAACCAGTTAACATTGTCTCTAAAGTAGAACAACCTTTGGTGGTTCGTCTCAAGGTACATATTTTAATTTAAAACTCCCTCTCACTTTCTCCATCTTCCGGTGATTCATTATTCATTCTCGTTTTACTATAGTTTGTACGTGAAACATGCTGGCTGTAGCTGAATGCCTAATAATCTGAATTGGTATCTGTTTGTACTGATGCGTGATAATTGTAGGATACATATTTTCTCTGAAACTGAATTACTGCTTACTACAGGCAAAGATGCAAGAGATGAAAGAAAAGCAACTTGAAGAATCCATTGGAAATGCTTTGAATCAGCAACTGCAGCTCTTCTCCTTCCCTGCCGACACTTCTGCTGTAAGCCATTTGTATCTTTGTAATGTGCAGCTTTTATGTGTGGTTATCCATATTTATCTTTAAATCATCCTTTAATTTGCAGTATGCAAGCTCTGTTCGCTTGCTTGTTCCGAGTGCCCACTTTGTCGCACAAAAATTGAGGATAGAATCTTCGCGTTCCCTTCCTAACAGTGCCCACATGATAAAAAGGTTGTATAAGGTGGTGCACGTTTTTCTCTCTTTTTATTTGTTCCTTTGCCGTATAATCAGAATGTTAAAGACGACCATCCTATTACAAGAAAATGACTCACACTTGATCTCTGCAGGGGACGCTTCATCATTTAGCCCTTCGGTGCGGTAGGATGCAATTTTTTAATTAGTTGGCTCATATGTAGATTTAAAAGGTATAATCCATCTCTCTTACTCTCCCACTATAGGGCTGTGAAATTAGAAAATACAAAAAGTATAAGAAAACACAAAAAAGAAAGAAAAAGGCAAGCAGAATACTTGTTCAGAATTTTTACCTACTCCAGGTTTTCTGTTTTGTTGTCTAAAAAAGCGCCAGATCATGGTCACTGTACCTTTCTTTCAACTTCCATTTTAATGTACAGCAGATGATATTGAAAGAAATGTATTTCTCAGTTATCATCCTTTTTTTTTCTCGTTTAGAATACAGTCGATGAATCTTGAAACAAGAATGACCCTTCCTTTTTTATATTTCGCTGGCGACAAGTATATCAAAAGCTTTCTAATGGACACTGTCACCAATGGGAAGTGGAACTCATCACCTTTTTTTTATAGATAAGAACCCATCACTTAGTAGTGCTAAATTCGAAAGTGTTCCTTGATCTGCTTTCACCTTACAAGCTTCAGTTCATACAAAAGCGTAGTTGTTTGTTGATTTTGCGTAGCTCAACGTATTGTTCTCTTTTCTTTCAAAAACGATATTATTTCCGCACAACTATTTAAAATATGAGCGATCTGTCCGGGTAATGTTTGTTGGGTTATAGGCAAGTTTTGACTTACGAATGTGAGCGACCTGTCTGGGTAATGTTTGTTCCCTGATCTAGTAATGAGGTCTGTCTTTAAGTTTGCAAAAAAGAAATGAAGCAAAAGAAATCTATCAAGTAGTACTTTATTATTATTAGCTAAAACAAACATAACAATCAGAAAGTTACAAAGAGGAAGATTACTAAGCAGTTTTACAAGGAGGAAGTGTGGAGTCACATAAGACAGAGTTGCCCTCGAAAGAAGAAGCAGGAAATGTCTTCTTATGAGGAGGAATTTTCCCTGTCAACTTGTTGTAGCACACATCAAACTCTACGAGGTCCAGCAAGTTCATTACTCCTGAAGGTATACTACCCGTAAGTTTATTACGCGATAGCACAACCGATGTCAAACCTGAAATACTGCTCAACTCAGCTGGTATCGTCCCTGTAAACTCGTTCTTATCGAGCTTTAGGGTCTTAAGAAAACTCAATTTCTCCAGAGATTCCGGTATCCATCCTCCTAAACGATTATTAGATAGTACTAATGTTTCAAGAAAAATCATACTTTCTAGGTTTCCAATATCTTTATCAATACGACCCACAAACATATTGTAAGAAAGATCGATAAAACTATAACGAAACCGACCCGAGACAGCAAAAATCGAGCCTTGTGAAGTTGTTCCGATGAAGATCAAGTACCCCTAAGCCTCCAAGGTTCTTGAACTCAATTGGTATATCTGAATGGAAACCGTAGTTAGATATGTTGAGGGTATGTAAGTTTTTCATTTTTGTTATCCATGTTGGCAATTTTCCGGCTAACCTGTTACTCGATACATCAAGAAATAACAAACTTGTTGAAGATAACCAGTCCGGGAGTTCAACTAACCCTGTTCCAGCTAAATATAGTCCAACTTGGTACGATCACTAGCCTCAATGGGTTGAATGACAAATCTAAGGTTTCCAACTTTGCATTTAACTTAACTAGTTCAGAAGGAATTGGACCTGACAAACCATTTTCAGAGAGATCGAGTGATAGAAGATTATTTAGATTACTTAAACTTGGTGGAATCTTACCCGTAAGACGGTTGTTTTTTTGCAGATAAACGAATAAGTTTTGTAAGATTACCAAGACTTGTAGGTAGTTTGCCTGATAACCTGTTGTTATTAAGTAGCAAAAACCGGAGCCGAGTCTTAGCGATCGATGCTGGTGTAGGACCGGTAAGTTTGTTGTTAAAGGTGTAATTCAGGTGTCATTAAATGTTTTAGTCTTTTGTGTGAACTAGGTGTAACTTTACTTAAGTTTATATTCTGTAACCCTAATCCTATATAAGGGTTTGGTGTATATCTCTTTTGAGTCAGCAGAATAGTGTTGGGCTTAGAGTGAAGATCAACTTCTGGGTACTGCGTGTTTCTTGGAAAAAGCCTCATCAGCTGGTCTTCAAAGAAGCAACCTCTAAATCTTCAACTGAGGCAGAATATAAGGCCGTCAGTCTTCTATCCTCAGAAATCTTATGGCTATCTCAACTACTCCAAGAACTCCACATCCAACCACAACTACCAGCAACAATATACTGTGACAACTTAGGAGCAAAATTTCTTGTCTCAAATGCCAGTTTCCACACAAGAACAAAACACATCAAAATTGATTACCATTCGGTAAGAGAACTACTAGCAAATGGAACCATCACAGTTGAATTTCTCTCATCAGAAGATCAACTAGCTGACATATTAACAAAAGGAATCACTGTCTCTCGTCATTCATCAATCAAAACCAAACTGATGCACAACAACAACTTGGCCTCAATTTGAGGGGGAATGTTAAAGGTGTAATTCAGGTGTCATTAAATGTTTTAGTCTTTTGTGTGAACTAGGTGTAACTTTACTTAAGTTTATATTATGTAACCCTAATCCTATATAAGGGTGTACTCTATCTATGTAAGGTTAACTAGAAACATCTTAATAATACCAAACCCTAGTTCACTATTCTAACATTTGTTATCTGATAAAAGACAACTACCGAGAACAACTAGCTTCGAAATTGAACTTGGAATGCTTCCACTGAGACTGTTCCGATCGAGATGGAGCAAGGTTAATTTAGATAGTTCTCCAATAGACGTAGGAATGCTGCCAGAAATCTGGTTCAAAGATAAGTCTAAATGAACCAAGTTCTTGAGAAAACCAATTCTACATGGTATACTACCTGAGAAGTTTTAAAAGCCAAATCTAGCCTCTTCAATGAAACTAGTTTATAAATTGATGACGGAATTCCCCCGGACAACTGATTGAAGGACAAACCAAGTTCTGTTGGAGAAGACATATATTGAAAGACATTGGTGGGAACACTACCAGATAGAAGATTTTGACCGATGTGCAGCCTATTGAGTTTGCGAAGATTTTGAAATGACGCAGGAATTGAACCATTTAGTTGGTTGATACTAAGCAAAAGAGAAGCAAGGTGCGATAACTTTCCAAGCTCCGGAGGGATCGGTCCTACTAACTGCCTGAGGTTACTGTTTATGCCAAAAAATCCTTTCGACTAAACAACCAATCAAATTCTTGGATACCATTTACATAACTAAGATCGAGTAATAAAGAAAAATCCTTTTATTCATTTCATAAAATCATTATGAACAATACCATTCATCACCCAGGTTTTGTAATTTTTGGGTTTATAATCCTTACACTTTTCAATTTAAATACAGAAATCCTTACATGATACTACTATATTCGATAGATTCATACCTAAAAATATTTTCTCTCCCTTTTTCTCCTCCGCTCCCTTTTTTTCCTTCCCTTCTTTGTTGTTTGATCTCTTCTATTTATAGATCTATTTTTCTGGGTCGCTCTTTATGCAACGTGTCATTTTTTACTGCCTGGTCATCGTTCTGGATCAATTCTTCTTTGGGTCGATCCATATTGTTTCGATGTATCTATCGTTCTTGTATTTTGTCTTTTACTTGGTGCGATCACATAGATGACAGATTGCTTCTACTTACTTCTTGATTCGATGCTTTATATGTCCGACACGTGTTTCCTTATCTTCAAAGACTTGTGTGATCTCGATCATTAAAATAATAGAGTAATTATTACAATTCACTTTCTCGATCATAAAATAATTATTACATTTGGCTTTCTCGATCATAAAATAATATAATAATAATAACTTTTTACTTTCCCGATCAGCTATCATTTAATGCTGTTTGTTTTATTCGATGCTGTTCAGCTTTCTCGATCTTATGTGTCATTCATGCAATTCATCTTTCTGATGTCAGGAAACGTCTCGTGTCTTTTCGAAATTTGATATCTTTAATAGTGATCCTGTGTTTCTCACCCTTTTTTAATCTGGTTGCTTCTTAACTTGATCTTCTTCCACGTGTCATGCTTCTTTAATTTACTAAAAGTTACTAAGGTCTAAATTGCGCAGAAACTTAAGTTTACCCAACGAAGGTGATATGGTTCCGCTCACGAACGTATCGATGGAGTCGTCCTCAGTAGAAAATGAGCCAGTACGTGCAACTCTTACGACTCGGCCGTTGGAATCGCAAGCGACACTTTCCCAGTGGATGCAGCAATCAGTGGAGTGATTCCAAGATTGTAATAGTTGAGCAGGATCCAGGATGATCTTACTCTTGAAATCAAGTAAAGCTGCTCTATCAGTTTTATGGCATGCTTCTATGCAAAGACGAAAAGGATAAAAAACAGATTAAGACAAGAAAGGAACTGGTTTTAATGTTGGCTATTGTTTATGCCAAAAAATCCTTTCAGCTAAACAACCAATCAAACTCTTGGATTCAAGTTAAATAAATGTAAACTAACAATAGAGAAACATTCTTTTATGTAATAAAGAATCATACTTTTCCAAAATGTTTAAGCTTAATACAATTGATCATCCAGGTTTTGTAATTTCTGGGTTTATAAAATTGTTTACAATTTTCAATTCAATACAGAAATTCATACATTATACCACTACTTCCTATAGGTTCGTACCTAAAAATTTCTTCCCTCCCTTTCTCTGGTTTTTCTTTCTATTTTTTTCCGTCCTCTTTGTTGTTTGATCTCTTCTATTTATAGATCTATTTTTCTGGGTCGCTCTTTATGCAACGTGTCATTTTCTATAGCCTGGTCATCGTTTCTGGATCAATTCTTCTTTGGGTCGATCCATCTTGTCTCGATGTATCTATCGTTCTTGTATTTTGTCTTTTACTTGGTGCGATCATATAGGTGACAGATCACTCTTAATTACTTCGTGATTCGATGCTTTATATGTCCGACGCGTGTTTCCTTATCTTCAAAGACTTCTGTAATCTCGATCATTAAAATAGAGTAATTATTACAATTTACTTTCTCGACCATAGAGTAATTATTACATTTTACTTTCTCGATCCTAAAATAATATAGTAATAATAACTTTTTACTTTCTCGATCAGCTATCATTTAATGCTGTTTGTTTTATTCGATGGTGTTCAGCTTTCTCGATCTTATGTGTCATTCATGCGATTCATCGCTTAGATGTCAGGAAACGTCTCGTGTCTTTTTGAAATTTGATATCTTTAATAATGATCCTGTGTTTCTCACCTTTTTTAATCTGGTTGCTTCTTAACTTGATCTTCTTCCACGTGTCATGCTTCTTTAATTTACTAACAGCTATGAATGCCATTAGAAAGAGAGAGATGGTTATGAGATTACAAAGGAGAGAAGTGATTGATACTAAGTAGTGCTGATTTATATAGACAAGTCTTTGACCTTTTAGGTTGTTTAGCAGCGCTAGACTGCTAGTGGCATTGTTTGGAGCTCAGTATTTGATAACAAAATCTAAGTACTCCGAATTTATATAGACCAACCTTTGACCTTTGGGATGGTTTACAGTGGTATTGTGTGGAGTACAGTGGGTACGTCTTTAACGTGTCTGCGAGCAACACTCAAGCCATGCATTTCTTTCTTTAATTTAATACGTTTGACCGAGACTGAGGTGGAGATACTTTGACCTTTTGAAATGTCTTAGCATTACATATGAAGATGAGAACAAGGTAAATTGCAGACTCTATAAAGCCGTACAGTTTGATAAATTTAGAGTTTGTTGGGTGATTTTTTTTGGTTCTGTAATAATAAAATATTAAAAAACAAATGATGTTAATATTAAATAATTTTTTAAAATTTAAACACTGATTTAAGGGCAGAGTCACTTGATCATCAAACTGTCCTTAACACAATAGTTCATCGGTATGTCTTAAAAATGAGTGATGCTAAATACTCAATAATGAAGTTGTGTCCAGGATAAAACTGTCCGATACAAGTACTGTATAGCACTACAATATTTACCCACTCAAACGAACTAAACAACAAGATGAAGGAAAGAAATAAACAAGCAAATGCACAAGCAAAGCAAGAAGAGGGGAAAAGAGCCAGGGAAGTAGCCTGCTTTGGGATAAATTGGAATGAAAAATTATGAGTTATTTATAGGCAGAAATTAGACACTGGTAGTAATGGCAATTGATGACAATTGATTCTCAATCAATTCCGTGCATGGAGTGTGGACGTAAGAGACAAAACAGAAAGAAAACGGGCAGAATTCAAAACAGCTATTACTGCAAGAGAAAATTGTTGGTAAGTAAAATATATTCTATCGGGTCATACGCCCCCACATTAAGATAATTTATTTTTATATTTAAATTCATTTGGAAAATATTTCAAAAGAATTTTGTCCAAAAAGATAAGTCTTGGTTGACCCACACCCGAACCCGAGCCCGGCCCGCACGCCCGGACAGACGGCGGCGTGCGTGCTTCGGTGCGAAACACAACGTGTGTGTGAAATGTGTGGTTGCACCAACTAGCCCATTTCCTAAGTCCTCTCCCTCACACAAAAGTGTGTTGATCCAAAAGGCCATTCTTAGATGCAATTTTCTTAGTAATATGGAGAGGCAACAGCTTTAGTTTCTCCAATGTGGGACTAAAGGTTTCATTCACAAATAGTGAAAATGAGCTAGTGTCCTTAGTGACCCCTTGGTCCTAAGTTCCAATTAATCCAGGACTAAAAACAAAACACATAAAATCATTTTCTCCAACAATCCCACACATGAATGAAAAACCGATAAAAATCAGAAATCAGAAAGCGAGAAATACCATTATAGGCAATAGGTGTCCATAAGGTCTTGAACCTTTGCTTAGTGAGAAATTACTGGAACTACTTGATGGAAAGTGAACGCGATGTCTTGAAATGCCATCGTTTGGTGTAGTTCATCAATAACTTCCACGCGTGATATCACTCTAGGCGCTATCAAGTTCGTGCCGTTGTGTCCATTTTGGCCTTGGACGTATCCCGTTTCTTAGAATGCTCTAGAGAATCAACTCAATTCTCATAGGAAGCGGCCCACTTCCACATTCATATAGGTGAGTTCCATCAAGAGTGTTTACTGCTACACCCCACTTCAATCTTAAATTGAAACTATAAAACTCATTAAGACTTAATAAAAAGTTATCATTCACATGCATTCACACTATCACGTCTACACCATAGGGAAGGGACATAGAATGAAGTTCTCTGATAGTATTTCCTTTAACCCGCCACAAATTAATTTTCTCATTCAAAACCTTGATATTGGGATCTCCAGTCAGCAAGGTTGAGTATCCTTCATGACAAGTTTATTTAATGAGCTTAAGCCCCATCCCCCTCGATGCATTACTAACTATCTCCTTGGACAAACCTTTTGTCAAAGGGTCCATGATATTCTCCTTAGACCTCACAAAGTCAACAGAAATAACGCCAGTTGAGATTAGTTGTTTCAGGGAATTATGTCTTCTACGAATGTGTATAGACTTCCCATTATAGTTGCTGTTTTTAGCATTAGCTATTGCAGCTTGACTATCACAATATATAGATATAGCTGGCACAGGCCTATGCCAGAGAGGAATGTCTTCTAAAAACCATCTTAGCCAAGCGGCTTCCTCTTCTGCTTTATCTAACGCAATAAACTCCGATTATATAGTGGATCAAGCTATACATGTCTGTTTGGAACTCTTCCAAGATACAGACCCACCTGCTAGAATGAAAACATATTCACTCGTAGACTTAGACTCCTCTGAGTCTTATATCCAGTTTGCATCACAAAATCCTTCAAGGACGGCAGGGTACCTCTCATAATTCAAACAAAAGGTCAAAGTGTACTTCAGATACCTCAACACTCTAATAAGTGCATCCCAATGCTCATGCCCTGGATTACAGGTATACCTACTCAACCTACTCACATCATAAGCAATTTCGGGTCTCGTACAGTTCATCAAATACATCAGACTTCCTATAACACGTGAGTATTCAAGTTGTGAAACTCCATTACCCTTATTCTTTTTGAGTCTACAACAAGGATCATACGGAGTACAAGCAGGTTTACAATCAAACTGATTATATTTTTTAAGCACAAATTCAACATAATGAGATTGACTAAGACTATATCCATTAGAATTTCTTCTAATCTTCACCCCTAAGATCACATCAGCAGGGCCTAAGTCTTTCATGTCAAAGTTCTCATTTAGCGTGTTCTTTGTGGAATTAATTACATCCATGTTTGTACCACGTATAAGCATATCATCAACATACAAGCATACAATCACACATGCATCATTCACAAGTTTAGTATAAACACATTTGTCAGATTCATTGATTTTAAAACTAATAGAAATCATTACATGATCAAATTTTTTATGCCATTGTTTCAAACAATACAAAGATTTTTTCAGTTTACAAACTTTGTTTTCACAACCTTTCACAACAAATCCCTCAGGTTGGTCCATATAAGTTTCTTCATCTAATTCACCATTTAGAAAAGCTGTCTTTACATCCATTTGATGTATCTCTAAGTTATGAATGGAAGCAATAGCAATTAACATCCTAATGGAAGTAATTCTTGTAACAGGTGAATAAGTATCAAAGAAATCTACACCTCCTTTATGTTTATAGCCTTTAGCTACTAAACTAGCTTTGTATTTTTCCACAGTTCCATCTACCTTACATTTCCTTTTGAAGATCCATTTACAACCTATGGGTTTACACCCTAGAGGTAAATCTACATCTCCAATTTACTATTATGTATAATAAAATCCATTTCACTAATGACAAATTCTTGGAGTTTCAGAAGAAGTCATGGCTTCTCTATAAGTCTGTGGATCACTCTTAGCTAAGCATGTTATGAAGGCTGGACCAAAAGATTTTTCTGTTCTAAGCCTTTTACCTCTCCTAGGCTCAAATTCTACTTCATCTTCCTCTAAAGGTAATGTCTGACTAGTAGAAGGGACATCTAGGGGATCAACACATATCGTGCAAGAATCAGATTTCAATGGAAAAACATTTTCAACGAACATAGTATCCCTGGATTCCATAATAGTATTCACACCAATTTCAGAAATTTCAGAACTTACAACCATAAATATATATGCAGTAGAATGCTCAGGATAACCTATGAAGACACAGTCAACAGTTTTGAGTCCTATCTTGGTTCTCTTAGGAGGAGGAATGGAAACCTTAGCCAAACATCCCCACACTTTAAAGTATGCATAATAAGGTTGTCTACCTTTCCATAACTCATATGGAGTTTTGTCTGATCCTTTAAAGGGTCTTTGTTCAAGACATAACAAGCTGAGAGGACGACCTCCCCCCACAAGTTTGCAGGTAATCCTGAACTAATTAACATGGAATTCACCATCTCTTTAAGGGTTCGGTTCTTCCGTTCAGCCACACCATTGGATTGTGGTGAATAAGGAGGGGGGGGGGTTACTTCGTGTATAATTTCATGTTCTATGCAAAAATCTCCTATAGGAATTACATACTCACCACCACGATCATACCTAAGAGTTTTAATGGTAGCACTCATTTGGTTTTCAACTTCTAGGTTATACATCTTAAAGGCTTCTAAGGAATCATCCTTACCTTAAGCAAATATATGTGACAGTACCTCGTACAATCATCTATAAAAGTGACAAACCATTTCTTACCACCTCTAGTTTGAACTGATTTCATGTCAACTAGGTCTGAATGAATTAATTCTAAGGGTTTAGAATTTCTCTGAATATTTTTTCTAAAAGGTTTTTTAGCATATTTGATTCTACACATACTTCACATTTATGTTCATTATCCAAACTAAATTTGGGTATGCAACCTATGCTAGCCAGTTTATGCATTGACTTATAGTTTACATGTCCAAGTCTACCATTCCAAACATTTAATGAAACACAAACATAAGCAGAAGAATCAATTTTATTCATTTTTTCAGAGGTTACATTAAGTTTATAGAGACACTCGGTCTTATAAACCTTACCCAAATAATCCTTACCCTTAGTGACAACAACTTTTCCAGATTCAATTACAATTTTAAAACCCTTATCATCTAAAACACCATAAGAGACAAGATTTTTGCAGATGTCCGGAACATGAAGAACTTCATTCATTGTGAGAGTCTTGCCAGAAGTGAGCTTCAACCCAACTTTGTCTCTTACTGCAACCTGTGCTGCAGATGAGTTACCCATGTAGAGTTTTTCCCCTTCCCCTACCTTCTGATAGGAGGTGAACATATCTTTGTTTCCACATACATGCTTGGTAGCACCATAGTCTACCCACCAGTCTCTCATTGGTTACCAAATTTACCGTACCAGAAAACTTGTTCTTGTTGTTTTTAACCAAATTAGCATTGTTTTTCTTATTATTAAAGTCCTTACGTTTTCTACAGTGAATTTCCATATGGCCAGGAGTTCTACAAACATAACAAACACCTTTAATTTTACCAATGTTAGATTTTGGTTTCTAAAATATACCTTTCTTGTGAGAACTAGGCTTAGGGTTGCGTTTGCTGCTCTCACCCTTTTAAGTATTGGAAGACTTATGTTCAATTACATGAGCCTTGTTGGACATGTCCCTTGCAGAAGATACGTTCTTGTCTTTGGAGCACAGTAACTCTTCCACTTGAATCTTCTTACCCAAATAAACCATACTGACTTCACCAGTTTCATGTCTCAATCTACGTTTGTATTCGGACCAGGAAGACGGTATTTTCTCAATCACAGCAGACACTTGAAAAGTTTCATCTATCACCATGCCTTCAATAATAATTTCATTGATAATACTCTGAAGTTCAAGGAATTGATCAACCACAGATTTGTCATTCGACATTTTATATTCTAAGAATCTAGCTACCAAGAATTTCTTACTTCCAGCAGTTTCATCTTAGTATTTTTCCTCTAAAGACGCCCATAAATCAAAAGCAGAAAAGTTCTCTTTTGCATTATAAAAGTCATTCAGTGCATTCTCTAAACAATTCAAAATATGGTATTTAGCCATATAATTTGCCTAACCCAACTTTCCAAATCCCTTTCATTTCCAACATCATTCAAACTCTCATCAAAAGATTTCAGAACAAGTTCATCTAACATATGAAAACTTAGAAAAAACAACATCTTTGATTGCCATCTTTTGAAATCCTTCCCACTGAATTTTTCTGGCATGTCAACATCTTTTTTTACCCATTGTTACAGAAGAAGTGATATTGTGTTAATATTGTTGGTTCTGCAACAATAAAATAACAAAAACAAATGATGTTAACGTTAAATAAAACTTATGAATTTAAACACTGATTTGAGGGCAGAGTCACTTGATCATCAAACTGTCCTTAACACAATAGTTCACCGGTACGCCTCAAAAATGAGTGATGCTAAATACCCAACAGTGAAGTTGTGTCCAGGATAAAACTGCCCGATACAAGTATTGTATAACACTACAATACTTGCCCACTCAAACGAACTCAACAACAAGATGAAGGAAAGAAATAAACAACCAAATGCACAAGCAAAGCACGAAGAGGGGAAAAGAGCCAGGGATAGTAGCCTGCTCTGGGATAAATTGGAATGAAAAATTCTGAGTTATTTTATAGGCAAAAATTAGAGACTGGTAGTAATGACAATTGATGACAATTGATTCTCAATCAATTCCATGCATGGAAAGAAAACAGGCAGAATTCAAAACAGCCATTACTGCAAGAGAAATTTTTTGGTAAGTAAATTATATTCTGCCGGTCAGACGCCCCCCTCATTAAGACAATTTATTTTTATATTTAAATTCATTGGAAAATATATCAAAAGAATTTTGTCCAAAAAGATAAGTCTTGGTTGACCCACACCCACATCCGAACCCGAGCCTGACCCGCCCGTATGACTGGACAGACGATGGCGGCGTGCGTGCTTCTTGCGAAGCACCGCGTGTGTGTGAAATGTGTTGTTGCACCAACTAGCCCATTGCCTGTCCTCTCCCTCACACAAAAGTGTGTTGACCTAAAGGGCCACTCTTAGATGCATTTTTCTTAGTAATATGGAGAGACAACATCTTTAGTTTCTCCTATGTGAGACTAAAGGTTTCATTCACAAATAATGAAAATGAGCTAGTGTCCTTAGTGACCCATTGGTCTTAAGTTCCGATTAATTCAAGATCAAAAACAAAACATATAAAATTATTTTCTCCAATATTTCTAACAAAATTCACTGAAATCAGGAAAAAGATAGTGTGTTCTTTTTTCCACGGAAGGGTGGGAAACGGAATATGATGGGCTTAATTATTGGCACACTTCACAGTTCCCACGGAACGGAAGTCTGATTTCGCATGGAAATCAATTTTGGCCAAGAGGATGGTCATCATTTCTTAATCTTATATTTGAGCTACTTGCTCCGCCACCACCGGAGCAGCCTCATTGTACGACCAAGTTGGGGTACTGTATTCAGCTCTTTCGCTGCAGCTCAAAGACAGACTACAGAGTACACTTGATATTTTAAATTGGATAATTATCGAGGGAAGTAGCCAAGTAGGGCTAGTCCTCGATCTAAGGGGGTCGATGTAAACACAATGAGTGGGTCCCTCTCCAAAATTTGTTTGGCCACCCTAGTCTGATCCAAATCGAGGTCTTGTCTCTTATTACTTTCCGTTGATTTTTTTTTTCTAATAAGAAAAGAGGTATTCTACTAGATTAAACAAAAATGTTAAACTAGATATTCAACCTTTTAGATGGTCCTTAGAGCAATTTAGTGGGATGGATAAATTGACCAAAATATCATTTACGTCTTTACATTGGAATGAATAAATTTAAAAAATAGGTTGGTAAATCCTCAATCTGAGGGTTTACCTTACACATCTTAGGTTGAGTTGACAACGGTTAAATTTCAATAGCTCTCATCCAAAAGTTAATATTTATCTCCCGATAAATTCAAACAATTACAACTCCAAAATCATATCTATTTCATTCAAATTTTTTTTTGACTTTCACTGCAATCTTAATCTTTCCATCTTAAACTCTTGAACTCAACTTCTGTTCAAAAGAATTTAGAAAAAAATGGCAGAAATGATAACCCAATTTGATTTTTCGGGAGTCATACTTGAAGTTGTTATTGGTAAGATATGTGATGACTATAAGAAAATAGAGAATGATAAAAAAACAAAGAGGTCTTCAAGTTTTAGATGTTAACCAAGTCAAATATGCATCTATAAAGGCTATGTTTGATAGGATATAATTCCATTGAATTAACCATCTTTTCATGGAAATAACATGTTTTTCGTCGTTTGGTTACAAATTCATTTCCATGGAATTTTGGACCCATTTACAAAAAAGCATGATCTAAAGTATGTTTTAAACTTAATTCCATGGAATTTCATGGAAAGTCTTTCCTTTCCTCCCCCAGGATATTGATTCTATCGAATACACTTTCCATAGAATCATTTCCTTTCCATGTTATTAAATACAGCCTAAGAAAAAGAAGAGTTCAAGGAATTTTATTTTTTTGAAAGTTAACCATACTACTGCTCACAAAAACCAGGACAAATCTTCTCAATAGCGCATCGAATGGAAGATAAACAAGAGGACTAAGATTGTCCGAGATTTTTACTAAAGTATTTATTTAAGTTAAGTTTTTACTGCCCTAGTTTATATCTTGTAAAAGAGCACAAAATAACGCAGTATAGTAAATTAATGTAATTAAGATTAGTGTTTTAATATAATTTAAGTTCATTCAATCAAATTATTAAGCCTGTTTATTCCTTTGAAATCAAATTACATATAATTAAAATTTAAAATTAAATTAGTTATTGTTAAAATCATAAATAGTCGTTGGATTAAACCTAGATGAAAGGCTATAATCAAAATTATAAATTATATATTCGTTGTCATAGCAAAATGAGGCGATCGGCCTAGGTTGAGCCAACAACGGCTATTTCCATACAACGACTATAAAATAGTTCTATAAATTCAACTATTTTTACTTCTAAAATCACAACTTTTTCACATTCTTTTACACCCATATGGCTCAACCCTATATTAATTCGGCAAAGTTTACCATAGATGAAGAGCTATCTCTATGTAGAAATTTTGTTTTATGTTATCCGGCATGGGATGCGGAACGACGGTAAAATAATTTTGAGTTTGAGTTACTGGAGCAGAATCTCTGAAAACTTCTGCACTGGCACTGGTAACTCGAATAACCGTAATGTACCTGGGTTGTTTTGTCGCTATCAAACTATAATAAAACAAGCGGAAGAATTTGTAGCTTTAGTCCGGGTTGTCAATAGATACCGAGTAAGGAGTGAAACCAATGCTGAAACTGTCTTGCGAGCTCGAGAAGAATGGCAAAGATGGAAAAGGAAAACTTTTACTTATGAAGCTCATTACGTAATCCTGAAGGATTTTTTGATTACACATGTGGGATATTAAAAAGTAGACATGTTACTCCAAAAAGACGTTATGGATTTTAATTGAATGTAAAATAAAATTATTAGTTTCTTTTTATAGATTAGTTCTAATTATATAAATAGTTAATTTCTTAATCTCAATTTCAATTACAAATATTAAATAAAATATAACTACTGATTCCCAGACCAGTTCCTGTCATAATAGCCCCAGTCCATCATACTCCCGAATCCTTGACTTGCTTCTTCATATTGAGATCCATCATCGGATCCAATGAAATCACAATGCTCAACTGGAGAGACCTGAAAGTCTATTTGTCTTCTGTAATCTTGATAAGGATCCTGTTGACTGGCTCGACGAGATCCTGATTGTTGCACTAAAGGTTGCACTGGATGATATGGAGATTGTTGTTGTGTTTCACGAAAATACCATTTTGTTTGTTTATCGAATAGATGCATTTGGGATCTCCTTATAATCCTCATATGGGTTCCAAATAAAATTTTGTTTGGTCCTAAAATGCATTTGGGATCTCCACATATGGTTATTATCTTGCTCATTGGTGTTTTACTCCTTCGTCCAGTTATCAGCTTCATACTTTACTACAATTGGGATAGTTTTTCTGGTGTAGTCCTTTAGTCTTGGTAGACTAAAATATACCACCAAATCTGAAGTAAACAACATACGATTAGTTTAACTTGCTATAAATATTTGTAAACTTAAAGTGCAGCTTTGCCAATGTAGCGGACCCCCAATCATAACTGGCAGCCTTTTCCATATCTCGCAATACCTCTAGCCATCCTACTAAAGCACAACTATTTGAGTTGGGAAAACACACACACCAATTACCCATAAAATAAAAACCTTTGTAGTTTTTGTATCCGTAGGCAGGGTCTGAATTTTAGGATCAATATCACCAAATGATTTTTGGCATGTAAATTCCTTTAAACCGACATTAAGAATTCCCCCAGCTCTTAGTTCGCTATGCTTGTGTCCCCTTATATTAAAATACAACGGAAGTTCATTTTTATATGGGTCATCTTCCAACCAACTTTGTTGGTCAAATTGAACGTTATCTCCCTGACTGCAAGGTATCCCAAGTAGAAAATACGAATCTAATGGTGTTATTCCTGTAGAAACATTAAGATAATGAATTTCGTATATGAATCGTATTGATTGCATAAAAATTATAAATCAAAATGTATGACACACCTATTTCGAAGTCTATAAAATGAAATGTGTATGTAGTATACCACCAATGTTCCAACAACGTAGACACAAATCTAATGAAATGTTTATTCGCCATATGGTACAAAGTCATCCAAGGAAATCTATTGACAATAATTTGAGCACCAGGAGGAAGAAATTCATAAACCGTGTGAACTTCATACGAACCACCTCTTGGTATCCGTATTCCGAATCTTTTTGTTGAGTGGGTAGAGGTTGAGTATATATATTCTTGGGTGGTTTTCTATTTCTTGTTCGACTAATATTTTGAGATTGAAACATGGTAGTTTTGGAAATAAAATTTAAGAGAAGCAGAATATGAAGAGTTTTTTATGGAGAAAATATATAGAGAAGATTGTAAAGAAGATTGTAGAGAAGATTGATTTTGGTGTGAGTAGAGAAGATTGATTTTGGGTTGTATTTCTAGTGGTGGAATATTATAGCCGTTGGATGAAAGCCGTTGAGATTCGACCCAACCTGAGCCGCTTGACCTAGGTTGAGACGAGCGGCTCAGGTTGGGTCGATTGGTTCAGTTTCAGCCTTTTAGTCAATTTCCCACTGCACAAAAACTAGTTTGCCTGTCCACCTGGCTTGGCAAATTGGGGGATTTGCCGATGCCCACCGGAATTGCTCTTAAAACTTGCTTCTTATTAAAAAAATTGAGTTCTTTTGGGTTGAGTTTTAATTTTTATTAATAGATTTCTATATGTTAAGCTTGTCTCAGCGAGATCTTGGCGTAATCTCGGTCGTCTCGGATAGTTTTTCGGTCAAATCTCGTTTCGCCCGAGATTAAGAGACTCGTCTTGGCTAACGAGCAAACCCAAGAATTTCGCCCGTCTTGGCCGAGATTGACTTCAATAGTCCAAAAAACGCAATTCTTTTTTTTCTTCATGCGCAAACCCGATTAGGCCAAACTTCTAACAAAAACCAATTCTAACTTGGTTTCAGTATTTTGCTCATAACTTTTTCGTTTTGTATCGGAATTGAATTATTCTTGGCTAGTTTGAACCATCTTTTCATTCTTTACAAGAAAGAGGTGAGTACTCCTGGATAGCTTGGTCCAGGTGGACCGACAAAGCTTTTTTTATCGTGTATTCGTTGCTCTACTTGGTCTTGAGTTCTTCCACACTTATAGTAATTCACTTCTATAACACTTTTAGATCCATTTCCATTGAGTTTCGGTGATTCACTAACATGAAACATTAAATAGAAAATAAAAAAATATAAGGTAAATACAAAATATTTATGAGAAAAAATATGAATCTAACATTACGAATACGTAAATTAAACATAAATTAGACACTTATCAGCCACCGTCTCAGATAAGCTCCCACGAAAACGTATGAGCTGATCACCACCAACAAACTATCTTCTTTCTTCTCACCGTCAAGCTTCTTCATATTTGTTGCTAGATTAGGTTTTTTTTTTTTTCCTTTCTCACTGTCATTTCTCTTATTCTTTTACCTTTATTTATTTAGGGTTTGAGCATAATCGGATTTCAGTAATATTCTTAGGTTTTTAATTATATCTTAGTTTGGGGTTTGTTTTGTTTCTTTAGTCAGTTGAAGTGTTTGCTCAAGTACATAATCAAGTTTATCTAAAGAAGAAAGTTAACTATAACATCAATTAACGCAAAATCAATCTTAACAACAGAAATAAGACAGCAAATACATGTTTGAAATCATCAGCAATTTCATAAAATTCAACTGGTGCCAAGACTCCAACGCCGATTCATCTCAACTTATACCGTTAAAGACCGTTTAAGAAAATTGTTGTTACTTCAAATATCGTTACTTTGACTCCTGTAAACACTGTTACTTTGAAAACTTTAGTTCCTCTAAGTTAGGTTAATATGTTCTTGAAAACACTGACTTGGAAATGAAGATAGCAAAAACATGTTCAAAATCATCAGCAACTTCATCGACTTCAACTGGTTACAAGACTCGACACTTTTCTTAATTAGTAATTTGTAGTGGATTTTGATCAAGAAATATTTATTTTTCCAACGACATAGACTTTGGTCAGTAAATAAATTTTGTTTCATGATAGTTAGAGATTGGCCAAAGTGACATATTCTTAACTCATAATATATATACTAGATTATGAGTCGTACGACTCGTACCCGGGTTCGATAATTAGTAATTTTTTAATTTTGATCGATATCTTTCATTTGTTATTACCGCATTAAATGACAATTTTTCCGGTGCTTTTTTAGTAGGACGCGCTGCCATACTTTCTTTTGCATTGTAATTAACTTTGACTTTATTTTAATATTAAATTTAAATGATCAATCATATCTTCCACAACCACCACTAGTCACTAATAGCTTCAACACGATAACAACAACCACCTACGGCTACTAACGCCATTGTTTCCACCAACGCATGTCACCATTGGAGCCTCCGCCTCTGCCTACTCGCCAACACAACTACAATCACCACTAATCATCGCCACAGATATATTTGTTAACTCATTCTATATTTGAAATATTGAATTTTTTTAGTCCCACTAAATAAACGGAATTATAATTCCAAAATATATATTAATATACATATCTTTATTTATGATGTATGAAAATTTTTATAAAGAATAAAATAAAGTATAAAAATAAATAAATTAATAATTATAAAAACCAAACAATTTCTTAATCGAGGAAATTTTATCTTCTCCACCTATATAATAGGTACAGAGAAAGTGTTGATTATCAAAAACATATTTATTAGCATTATCAATGAGATATTTATCATAAAAGCTAATAGTTTATTGGCTTAATAACCCATAGATCCATTTTTATGGATCTATAAGGCAACTAAACTATGATACTGTTCTAATACCCCAAGTATCTAGAAGATACTCTTCTAATATCCTAAATGGGTATTACACCCAAATATTTATTTATCAGCTGACATAAATACCCTTTACTCATATTTGTATACGTGCAAAATATTCTAACAACTTTTGTGGGCGTGCCTATCTAACATTTCAGATGTTACGATGTTGACTAATATACTGGAATCTCTTCCAACATGAGATACTATGCAACTATGCAATATGAATCTATTCAGGAAAAATGACAATCACCATACACCAGTATCTCGTCAAAGTGGTGGTATGAATCAAGAAAAATATCCACCAAAAGAAATTTGCAGGTGAACAGACTTGGTACATGTATAATCATGAAAAAATTAGTTGATAATTATATACAATTATCTAAAAGTGTACTAAACGTATTCTTGGATTGAAGGTCTCTTGTGATAATCCAGAGTTAGTATACAAAAGTAAAATGCATATTGTTTTAATCAAATGAGAATTTCTTGCTCATGTGGTGTATAAAAAGGTTTGATTGAGTCACAAACGATGTTAGGAAGGTTGGATCGATCTCAGGAAGTTAAAAAGATCGAAAAAAATCAAATCTGATTTTTTTTTCTGCTGCTGTTGAAGAAGACGAAGAACAGAGAAAAGGCAACGGTTTCTTCAACCCATTAGCAACGTTGTTCTTCAGATTTACAACTTTTATTTTCATCTGTAACGGTTTCTTCAACCCTTTAGCAACATTGTTCTTCAGCTTTGCAACGTTTATTTTCAGCTGCAACAGTTTCTTCAACCAATCAACAACGTTTATTTTCAGCTTTGCAACGTTTATCTTCAGCTTTATTGTAACAGTTAATTTGTAACACTAAAAAAACGTTGCAGATTTCCTGTTTTGTTATTTTTAGTTTTTTTTTCTTCTTCTCAAGCATTTTTGAGCAATGTACCAATTTTTTTGAGAGTGTATTGAGCATGATGATACTAGTTTCATCCTAGCTATTATTCGAATATTTTTTTTCAATTTTATTTTAAACCAGGATGTAACCAGTTTCATCCTAGCTATTATTCGATTTTATTTTATTTTATTTTAAATCATGATGCAACCAGTTTCATCATAGCTATTATTCGAATATTTTTATTTTCTTAGTTTAAAACAGGATGCAACCAGTTTCATCCTAGTTATTTTCTTTCGAAAAAACAATATTCCGAATTTACTATCAACAATGGATCTTGTTTTGAAGAGAATTTAAAATCCTTTCCAAAAATATAAGTTTTATTAAAACCGGATATATATTTTGAGAGTTATGAGTGTTTTTGTGAATATTTTTTTTAAAATTGGAGAGAGAAAAGATAAAAAAAAAATAATTATAAAAGGAAGAGATATAATTGTCTAAAATCTTTGGTGTCTATTTCACCTATCCCTAATTTTTACAAATCCATTAGAACTATGAATTAGCGAATCTTGGGTAATAGACCCATTTTCCGAAAAATTAATTAGAAATTTATGTGACCATTATATGAAACAATCCTTAGACCTTGAATCCTCTCCATACATTGCTTCTCATAAAAGACCTCGTGCTTGTAAAACATCTTAGAGCCCTTATATTGAATTTCCAGAAAAGATCCGAACCACCACTTCCAAAGGTATGGATTGCCGTATTATGTTTTGCAATGTAAATGTATAATTTGAGTTACTATATGGATTTTGGGTCACTTGATAATGTTTGGATCACACGACAACTTTCATATCACGAGGTAGATTCT
>JAJJMC010007665.1:3849923-3863169 GCA_023531435.1 Papaver californicum
CATTAAGGGCTGAACCACGTTAAATCTTGTGTGCAATTTCTCTTCTTATTGTTCAACTTAGATGATTAAATTAGGTTGTTTTGGGTTGGAGGATTTCTGCCCAAACAATTTGGCGCTAGAAACAGGGATGAAAAAGTTCTGTGAAGGAAACCTGGTGGTTAATAATTTCTATCTCTCTACTGTTCTTCAACTGTGTAAAAGAAGAAAAAAAAAAAAAAAAAAAGAAACGAGAAGTAAAAGTGAGATTGGAGTCGAAAAATATGGTGAAAAATTGCGGATTATTGTTCAAGATGTTATTGATGTTGATTAATAGAAGAAGCTTTTAATTTGAGAGGAAATTATAGAATCAGGGATTTGGGGCTGAAATCAAAAAATCGAGATTTCAATTGATCTTGATATTATGTGAAACTGAGTTGGGTATTTGGCTAAAGATGAAATGATAATAAAAGGGTTTGGAGTGAATTTGAAAACAGGGATCAAAAATTGCTTGAATTTGAGAATTAGGAATTTCAATGATCTTCCTCAAAGACAACAACAAGAATCGACAGCGACGTCAATTAGAAAAGAAGATTCAATCGACTCAGTCATCAGCAAAATTGAATTGCAATGATAAGTTTGCATCTTCTCATTTTGATTAATTTGATTTCAATCATTATTCCTCAAAATTCAAAATGAAATTTTCAGGGAAAAAATTTAGGGTTCATCATTGAGATTTGCTTGATTTCTTAATTTTTTGTCCAGATTAAAAATTTCACTTCAGATTTCCCATAAGAACACCTTAATTTACATTACTTCTAGTTTTACTTTAATTTTACCTGCCTGTTCATGGTCAATCGTTAACTTTAATACCCACCAAACCAATTTGAATTTGGTCTGTGTCTACTATAGATGTTCAGAAAGAACATAAACTTTAAGTGTGATTTATATTTTTAAAATTGATTATATGATTTTCTGTTATAATCAGAACATGTTCTACTTACAATGATGATTTTTCTTTTGAAATGTTGTTTGGAAATAGATCTTGTTAAATTCATGTTTGTTCACTGACAAGTTTCTTGTGAAAGTTTATAACAGTGTAATTGATACTAAACACTATAAATAATTAAAGCAGCTCTTGAAGACAATCCTTCAACAAGTTCTGAATTCAGTGAGATAATTACAGGATATGGAAACTGATCAACTACAGATTGGTGGTTCGAATCGTATTGTTTTTACTATTTCTTTATTCTTTGGTTCCAGATTGAATTCTCTCGCTCATGGTGTCCAGTTTTTGGAAAGAATCATACTGACCTCACCTACGTTGTGAGTCAAGCCAGCCCATCCAATAGCTGGGGTTGAAGCACCTTTGTTTCTCTTGTTGCACCAAGGTATCAATTCAAAAGCGCTAATAAGAGGGGAATTCCAGTACCAATGGATCCTGCTGCTCTATTAGCAAAGTCGTCTCACTCGCATTCAATGCATCCGAAACTCAATTTTCTTTCAGTGAGCTAAGTATTACTAATCTATGATGACTTAGTTTCTTATTGCAATATGAATACCACTTGCATATTAATGAATAATCTAGAATCAAATACCTATACGCCACGGCGTAGCAAACCTGTCCTGTCTTTTGAATGATGCATGATTTGAAATTGCTTGTATGTTCCGGATTATTATAACAACCTTAGCACTTGTTTTACTAAAAGCAAAATATAACCCAGCCTGACTCTTTAAGTCATATCCAGATTTTTGTACAGCTTTTAGGAATAGATTGTTATTGTATGATCAGACATTAGTCGATTGGTGTGTTTGTGCTGCTGGACCTTTAAAGTGGTGCGCACCTTTGATATTGGATAATACTGACAATTTTATTTATGCTTACACTTCAAAGAACGCTGGAGATTAAAAATTTGTTTCCTTCTACTAAACATGTAGAATAAATTCAATTCATAGAGATGAGAGTTAGAACCCCATTGCATAAGTCAAGATCTGTGTGGGGTCGCTACCTAAAAACATACTTGACACAATCTCAAAGACACAAAACATTATAGGTTACCAACTTGCTTAGCTATATTGCAGGTTCCCATTAGCTATGTTCTGATGGCTGACTCTTCTTCAATTGTTATGGTTTACCATTAAACTTAGCAAGCATGGTTTCCTGATTTATTATGCTTAGTATTTCAACTTTCTATGTTTATAGTATTTTAAAGATCTGATTGGATCTCACTGCATTAGAGAACTACATATGATACTTCAATAAGACTTGTACATTCTATTGAATACTTACTAATGCTTTACCTTTCAATGTGCAAATGGATAAATATAACTGCTAATAAGAATACTGTGGTCTATGAGACTGTTGAGAAGCTGTCACCTATTTGTATGCATCATGTTAAGAGTTCATTATCTCATTTTCATTTACATCTTTCATTTTTCAGAAATAGCTTTAGAATCTAAGGGTAATGCTTATCCTAATATGTGAAATATGAATCCTAAGCCCTATCTGTTGCTTAAGTATTAGCATAATCTCAAATATGTGCATTGGAATCTTGCTTGGATGCTTATATCATAACCTCGCTGCCATGAGTAGCTACTTACAGCCAAGGAACTTGAGACTAGATAAGTTTTCATTGTTTTCTTTAAATTTTGATTGCAGTTTGTGGTGGTGAATCAATATGAGCTTGAATGTCTCATTCTTTGAAAGAATTGTAGAATTTTATAATGCATTTGCAACTTACCTGATAATGCATAATGTTTGACTTTGAATCTTGATTTTAACTCCTAGCTCGATTTCGTGGCTGTCTTGTAGCTCACAAAGAACATTGAGTTATCTTCATTGTATGACTACTCTAAATCAAATTTGATAATAAGTGAGACCTTTCGATGCATGGGACGAGCCCAAATGGTTTTGATAAGAGTCTGTTAAACGTATCCTGAGACATAATGTGTTGCATTTCAATGTTTAAACATGCTTGAACATGCCTGAAATTTAATCTTATTGCATTTTCTATAAATTGAATAGTTAATCTTACTTTCAACTCTGAAATATTGTCACCAACTCAAGAGGCACAATGGGTTATTTCCACCTCACACAGAAGTATTTCACCAACATCATCAATATTGCCAGAGATATGAGTCCTCTTTACTCTAGGGGACAACAATAGCATAAGCATTTCCTGATCGGCAATGAGCTGAGTATCACTAACTTTAACTGCAAATGAATGTTACCTTAAAAGTGCATTAAAGCAAATGATTAAATTTCACAATCTTATCATAAAACTCTAAGCATATTTCACACATGATATGCATATTGACATATTACTTTAACTTGCAGAATTACCCCATGAATGAGTCTTAACAATTCTTTTCCATGACCTATTAAAGTTTAAGTTAGCATTGTCAAGTTCTCAAAAGAAAGAAGGGAACTTGTAACCCCATTGTATGAGAATGCTTAACTAGTTATAATTTTTCTTTTGAATCAAACATCTGCATAATAAAATGTAATTTCCTGTGCTGTGGGTTTTAGTGAAGTGTAATGTTTTCTCTCAATTAGTATCCAAAGTACAAATCATGCTTGTATGCTATAAGCTATCTGACCAAAATGAAGCTATTGTCTGTGATGTGTGTGTTAACATACATCATTTGACCTAGCACTGCCTTGTAGTGCATGCTCTCAGGTGGTCTAGAATAGACCATGTTAATTTCAGGTATGGAATCCTAGTTAAAAGCCTGTCGAATGCATCTTGTGACATGTTATGTAGCATCCCAGTTCTAGTTTTTCTGAACACCCTTCAAATTTCAAGCTTACATCTAGCTATTGAACTTTAATTCATGATTATAAATGTCAAGTCAACTGTTAAATCCAATCTTTGAATTCTTTAAAATTTCTTTAGTTTGTTCTACAACTCAGCTAGATTGTGTTAATCTTTAGAAAAGTAATTTCTATGCAATCTAGTAGCTACAAGTCCACAGCTTCATAAATATGCGACTAGTTTTTATCTCAATATACTGTTGACACTCAATTTAAGTATAAAAATGCAATTCCATAACTCAAAACATACAATTGTCTTTCACATGTATTTAAATTGTGCATCTTAACCACAGTCCCAATTGCACTTCATTAATCTACATTGAAGATACTTTTTGTTTATCTTCAAGTTATTTTGTGTTACTTGATTTGCAATCCATGAATCAAAATTGATTTGCGTAGTCACTTATACAGGACATAAATTGATAGAGTCACTGTTTTGTAATACTTTCAACTGCTATTAAGTTCTTTCATTTAAACTTAGATCACGGTACCAATACAGAAATAGAACTTATAAGTCCCAACGTCTAAGGCTTAATGTGCAACTTTAATATGCAAATGAATATGATTCCATTAGTTATCTTTTTATACTTAAGCTGTGAATAACCTCAAGGATGCTAGCTGCACGCAAAGATGTCAACCTGTTTTTGAACCATGTTCACCTGTGTATAAACTTAGATTTGAAATTGAATCTAAAACTTGCATCTCAATAAGACTTCAGATAACTCAACGTATGTGGCATATTAGACTTCAGATTACTCATTTGAACCAGCATCTCAATAAGCTCCTTAGCTGATTGAATATTTATGTCTAAAGTGTGTGAACCGACGTCTTGATAAGCTCGTTTGCGTGCATACTTACCTGTTTAAGTTGAATCATGCTTTAAGTTAGAAGCCTAATCTCTTCTGATTGATTCAACTCTTCTGTAGCTCTTATATACATAAATAGTATTATAAGTAAAATGTTATACATGCCTGCATCTATTATGTTCAGAAAATGAAACATATGACTTTCTTAGTTGCTTACAGGAACATGAAGAAATTATCCTCATTCTAAGTTTCTTAATTTTGAACTTTAAACAGTTTTCTAAGATTTAAACTAATAAATTAGGCTCAAGATAGTTCTCTGAGTCTTATCTGCTAATCCTGTTTATAATTCATCTTAACATCGAATCTGAATTTAAACTAACTGTCACTTTTTAGTTCAAATTCTTATGGCATGTCCCTGATATTGTTGTAAATGTAGGGTTAAAATTCCATTAAGATCCTGCAAACAAAAGGCATGTTTATGAGATAGACAGTAGCCAATGTATTGCAGGGTATACTCTTGAATTTTCATGTCTATAGAAGAAGTATGTTGTTGCTTCAAATTTTTTGATGCAGGGCGGAAAGATTCTGACTGTTCTTTAGTTGCTTTAGACACAAATGTGTAATGAAAGCTCAGCAATATGCTTGCTCCAACAAAAGAAACGCTGAATAGGTCAAAGATGGAATTCTTAGATATTCTTTCCTAGAGTTCTTTGTGCTTGACTGATAAACATGAGATGATCTTTAGAGACACTGGCTCTGCTCCAAACTCAGACTTATGCAATCTTCCACACCTTCAACAAGTCTGTTGATCATATTGAAACATGAATGTAGTGAACGTCATCAGTTCTGTCAAAACAATATGGAATGAAGAGCAGCAGATCGAGTACGGGCACACTCAAGAACATGACATCTTCCGTAAAGTGCAGCTGAATGCAAACATCTTCAGTCGCACAGAGGGGGCAACAATGAATCATTCGCAGCATGGGAACCCTTATCATCACCACTAGCAACCAAGATAGTTGACTCATGTCTGCCATTACCAACAATTTTGTCATCATCAATGCTATTTGTGGAACCATATAGAGATCAACCAAATGCAGCATCGAATGATCCCATGGATTATATTCCATTACAGAGACCTGCTAATGGTGTTTTCAATCTGTTTGATAAGGTTTATTCTCAAGCATGAAGAGAGTGCCATGTTTATCGAATATCCGGGGAAGGATCAAACTCAAGAAAGATAAGCTGTCAATATTTTCTCCAATACTCAAATTGTTACATCTTTTGCATATCATAACTAGCAAGTTAAAACTTAAGAATGATTCATATCCATCATCCTTAAATTAATGAGTTTTACAGTCTATTTTTATCAATTAAAAACATGAGCTTGCTTAACTTGTGAACTCAGCATCTGTATGGATTCACCATGATAAAATGATTGCTGAATGTGTTTAGAAAGATCGGTTAGCTTAATGAATACATATGTAGTCAAATTTATCTAATATGTGAATATTTTAGATGAATCTATGCAGTGTTTATACTATATAAATTGGCATGTTTATGTCTCATACTTGCTAGGACTAATGGTACTTAGAGAAAGTACTGGTCTTTGTGATGTTTTATGCTTTAAGGGGTAAATGTTCTCATGAACCTAATATGTGCTTATCACAAAATGAATGAATGCATCAATTGCAGGGAAGAATCAATTGTAATAGCCTGAATTAGGCTGGAATACCTAGAAAACAGATAAGATTCTGTCGAATTTTCTTCCCGGTGACTCGACTCACTGAGTTTGATTCAACTCAACTGAGCCAGACCAACAAGCTTAATTCAAATATCTTTGCTTATCATTCTTCATGTTGCATGATAAATTTCCTTTATGTTATTAATTGTGTATTAGAAGTAGCAATTTTAAATTTAAGAATGAATTATTCAAATGATTTCAATAGTACCTGAATCATATGTGATATCATACATCATGATAATTAACGCCATAGTCGTAAAAACCTATGGATTTAATATGATAAATTTTTAGTCTGAACAAATTCTAATTTGTTTGATTCGATTTAATTGTAGTATGCAAGTTAAAGCATGAAATTCATTTTTAACTTATACTCATTTAATATTATGAGATGTTTAAGACATTTTTATGAGATGTGAAGATACCAATGAAGGACACTTCAGAGATGCGGCAGCTATGCAATAATAATGCACTGGGGGGCATGCTAGAAATAAATCAAAGTTTTAGCTATGTGGGCTAAATACTACGCGCCAATTAGGTATTTTATTTCAATAATTATTTAATACAAAATAAATAATATTATTATTCGCCAGTCATATGCCTTGTACTTCTTAGCATAAGGCGACAACTGATAGATACATCAGATGGTTCATACTTCATGAAGAATATTCAGTAAATGCTTCAATTTATTCTGAACTTCTTCGAAGGGAAATGCCTCTTATATTTCTTGCGGCAATCTGAACCTTCCAACATGAATTATCGTTCAAAAATGAGGATCTCTTTCAATCCACCATCAAAAATTTCTGGAAAGCGAATACTTCTACATTCATATACTTCTGATTAAACAGCAATTACTTTGGAATATTCATCTGGATAATTCTCATGTCTTATTTAAAAATATATGTCATATTTTATTTCTATATATGCTTCTCATGTATATAGAAGAATATGGAATATATTTTAAATAAGAAATGGGAAATGAGAAATATCTGGATGATTTTTCAAGTATACCTCTCATTTACATTTCAGGTATATTTCTTACCGATATTTCTCCATTCAGGAGACAAAAAAAGACTGCTGGGTGCATCCCCAATGAGGGAACTCATATGATAGTCTTGAAATAAGATTAATGGGCGCATCCCCAAAGAGGGAACCCATGTAAGAGTCTTAATAAAATGATGGACTACACATAATTTACTCCATGCCAGGGATAAATTAGGCGTGTGATCCTACAATGCTCTGTGGCTAGAGCAAATCTATGGGACACATTAATTTACTCCATGCCCGAGATAAATTAAGCGTGTGTTCCTACTGAGCTCCGTGGCTGGAGACATGATAAGACTATTAGGTCACAGAACCTATGTAAGAGTCTTGATGCAAATTACTCATTTTTCAGAGTCTGGTTATCATTTTTCAGAGTACGGTTCGGGATCAACCATGTATCTTACTCCTGGCTCGGGTTTGTTTCGTATGCGTGGGATCTCGATTCATTGTACTCATGAAAAAATGTTTAACCCAACGATCAGTATATATATATATATATATAATTTTGTTTTGTAGGGGCAAAAATATAATGAAGCCATGAAAATACACAAGTCTGAAGTGTTACCGTTGCACAAATTTGAGGTATTGTTGATCCGAAGCATGGATCGCACCAAGGTTCAGATGGAAGCGTGAAATTATTTTCTTAAGAGATTTTTCTTCAAATAACTCTCAAGAAAAGGGGGCAAGTTGTGAGTATCAAAAAGTTGCTTGACACGTGGCAGCAAAGTGCGGAGCACAAGATGTCCCGAACCAGGGATCGTACCAGGGATCGTACCAGGCATCGTACCAAGGATCGTACCAAGGATCGAACCAGGGATCGTACCAGGGATCGAACCAAGGATGGTACCATGGATCGAACCAAGGATCGTACCATGGATCGAACCAGTCCCGTAGGACAAGAGATTGGGTCGACACGTGGGACAATTAGAGGACGCCACGTAATAGAGTTGGATGACTCATCGATCCAAGTTGGATGACTCATCGACCCAACTCCTTTACGTTTAAAAGGCAAAGAAGAAGAACAAAAAAGGGATCGGCCTCAACCGGGAAGGGGAGAACTTGAGCATACTGTATGAGAAATCAGAGCTCTAATGGAGCTTTTTGTAACCAAAAATTAATCAATAAAAACCCTCTCAACTTCACCACCCGTGGATGTAAGCCATTAAGGGCTGAACCACGTTAAATCTTGTGTGCAATTTCTCTTCTTATTGTTCAACTTAGATGATTAAATTAGGTTGTTTTGGGTTGGAGGATTTCTGCCCAAACAAGTTGAAAGAAAGGAAAAAAGAAATAATTAAGAAATGAAGGAAAGCATATTTAGTGAGTTCTTCTTTACTGTTATTATTAACTGAAGAATAGAAATATCTGACTGATACAAAGAGGTTACTATGCAGTTTTACACGAAGGAAGTGGAGAGCCACACAGGCCAGAGTTGCCCTCGAAGGAAGAAGCAGGAAATGCTGTCTTATGAGGAGGGATTTTCCCTGTCAACTTGTTGTAGGACACATCAAATTCGACGAGGCTCGCCAAGTTTATTACCCCTGCAGGTATACTACCCGTAAGTCTATTATTCGATAGCACAATCGATGTTAACTCTGTGGCATTGCTTAGTTCATCTGGTATCGTCCCCGTAAACCGGTTCTTTTTAAGCTTTAGAGTCCTTAGTCTACTCAATTTCCCTAGAGATTTTGGTATCGATCCTCGTAATTGATTATTAGATAGTACTAATGTTTCAAGTGAATCCATTACCTCTAGGTTCCCAATATTAGTATCAATACGACCAACAAACATATTGTAAGAAAGATCGATAATACTGTAATGACCCAAGACGCCATCCATTGTTTTTGCAAAGATCGAGCTTAATCCTCCAGTGAAGTTGTTCAAATGTAGATCAAGTTCCCCTAAACCTGAAAGGTTCTTAAACTCAATTGGTAAATCCGAATGGAAACCGTTGTTGGATATATTGAGGGAATATAAGCTTGTCATGTTTCCTATCCATGATGGCAATTCTCCGGCTAACATGTTACTCGATAGATCAAGATATAACAAACTTGTTGAAGATAACCATTCCGGGAGTTCTCCAATCAACCCCGTTCGAGCTAAATATAGTCGCTGAAGGCTCATGTTTGAAATCCAACTCGGTATGTTCACCAGACTCAGTGGGTTGAATGATAAATCTAAGATTTGTAATGTCGCATTTAACTCAACTAGTTCAGAAGGAATTGGACCTGACAAACCATTCCTAGAGACATCTAGATTCTGAAGATTCATTAAATTGCTAAAACTTGAAGGAATCTTACCAGTAAGGCGGTTGTTTTTTGCAAAGAAACCAACAAGATTTGCAAGATTACCAAAACTTTTAGGTAATTTGCCTGTCAACATGTTGTTATCAAGTACCAAAAACCGGAGCGGAGTCTTACTGATCGATGCCGGTATACTACCGGTAAGCTTGTTGTCAGATAAACGACAACTATCAAGTGAAATCAGCTTCGAAATTGAACTTGGAATGCTTCCACTAAGACTATTCTGACTGAGATATAATTCTGTTAATTCCGATAGTTCTCCGATAGATGTAGGAATGCTTCCAGAAATCTGGTTCTCAGACAAGTCTAAAGAAACCAACTTCTTAAGAAGCCCAATTGTGCTTGGTATACCACCTGAGAAGTTGTTTAGATGGAAATCAAGCCTCTTCAGTGAAACTAGCTTCTCAATTGATGATGGAATTCCACCGGATAACTGATTCCCGGATAAACCAAGTTCCGAAAGAGAGGACATATGATGGAAAACATTGGTGGGAACCGTACCTGATAGAAGATTATCATTAAGGTAAAGCTTATTGAGTTTGCGAAGATTTTGAAATGATGCAGGAATTGAACCCTTGAGTTGGTTGGTATTGAGGAATAGAGAAGTAAGGTGCGATAATTTCCCGAGCTCTGAAGGAATAGTTCCTACTAACTGCTTGAGGTTACTAAGGTCTAGCAGGCGAAGAAACTTGAGTTTACCCAGTGAAGGAGAAATCGTTCCATTCATGAACGTATCAAAGATGGAATCGTCAGTGGAAAACAAGCCAGGACGTGTAACATTTATGACTCGACCGTTGGAATTGCAAGCGACACCTTCCCATTTGATGCAACAAGCAGTGGATTGATTCCACGTTGATAACAGTTGAGTTGGATCTTGATTGATCTTACTCTTGAAATCAAGTAGAGCTGCTCTATCCGTTCTATGACATGCTTCTGTTGTTGTTGTATGCAAAGAAAAGGTTAAAAAACAGATCAAGGCAAGAAAGGAACTGGTTTTTATGTTGGTTAATATAAATGCCATTACAAAGAGAGTTATGAATGAGATTAACAAAGGGAGAAGAAGTGCACTGAAAAATAAAATCAACAAGTGGTTAATTTATATAGATCAAAGAAAGAGTACTGGGTTTTGGGTTGTTTTAGTTTTAGAAGTGGTATTTTGTGGAGTACTGTGGACACATCTTTAGCGTGTCTGCCAGAAACACTCAATTTTCATGTATTTACTCCTTTTTTTTTTTTTTAATATTGTACGAGTTGGCCGAGGCTGGATGGAAATTCCTTGATTGTTTCGGCATGTCTCCACATTACTATGAGGAGGATGAGAACAAGGTTACTTTATGAAACAATTTTTTTTTTTGGTTTTATTTTGTGTGTAGAACTCGTCATTATGGGTCTTTATTAGCAGTTCCGGATGCTGGATAATTGATTTCATTGAGCTTGTTTTATGTGTCATGTCCAACTTGTGCAAGTTTTGACATTTTTGGTTGGATTTGGATATAATAGATGTGTGTACTGAGATGGTAAATTGCTCAATCTCCCATTTGGGGAAGTGTCAAATTCATCTCTTCTTTGTTTGATGCCTTAGAGCGTTGCGCACAAAGTCAGCGTAAAAGTCACCGGATTTTTTTTGGAGAAAATGAAAAAATAACTTGACAGAAATAAAGCCATTTTTTCTTTTCTTATTGGCATAACACTTCACATTTCACACACTATGCACGGAAATGTCAGGCAAGAGGATTGGTATTTGATCATTTCTTAATTATGGATGGGTGGGGGTGGGGAGTGTTTGGGCAGAAATTCTCATCAACCCAAAACAACCAAAAATCATTCATCTTAATTCAGACCTAAAATTCACACATAAAAGAGAAGAGAAATTGGACACAAATTTAACGTGGTTCAGCCCTTAATGGCTTACATCCACGGGTATTGAAGTTGTGAGGGTTTTATTGATTAATTCCAGGTTACAAAAAGCTCCATTAGAGCTCTGATTTTCCTTACAGTAAGCTCCAGTTCTTCCCTTCCCGGTTGAGGCCGATCAGGAAATGCTTATGCTATTGTTGTCCCCTAGAGTAAAGAGGACTCATATCTCTGGCAATATTGATGATGTTGGTGAAATACTTCTGTGTGAGGTGGAAATAACCCATTGTGCCTCTTGTTTGCCTCCATTTCTAAACTGTGTTCTTCTTGAGTATTAGTAACTTGACCATCATCTCCTTCTATACCTTGGAATGTTG
The DNA here is from genome assembly GCA_023531435.1 of Papaver californicum. Lineage (NCBI taxonomy): Eukaryota > Viridiplantae > Streptophyta > Magnoliopsida > Ranunculales > Papaveraceae > Papaver > Papaver californicum. The sequence goes on from JAJJMC010007665.1 coordinate 3,861,839, forward strand.
AATTTCTCGCTCATGCATTCCTTCAAGCATGTTTTGTGTAATTCTATGATTGATTCCTGCATCAGATTGGTTGTGATTTCTTTTACAGATAAACTCCTTCCCTGCAGCTGTTAACCATTCACACACAAACCCCTTCATTTAAATTATCCAAATTGCTTTATAATCATAAAACTTAGAACAATTGATGTATAGGAAAAGTTAATTGAAATGGATGAGAAAAATTCCCCAAAACCAGTTAAGCTTTTGATGCTTGATGTTTTGAAAATCTAATAAATGGGTTTGCAAATCATAATTCAATTGCTGCAAATCTGTAAGCAAAACTTGGTTTCAAAACAGAATCAATACTCGGTTTCAAAATTCGAGAAAACCAAAATTGTGTGAAGAGCAAAAAGAAAATTGTGTGAGAAAACCCCAAAATCTGAGTTCAAGATCCTCAAAATTAGATGATATCCTAGCCTAAATCAATTCGAAATCCGTTGTTGTTGTTGAAGTTGAATCTGATGGTAAGCAAATCCATCTCTGAAATCAAGATGGTAATATTGAGTTTGGTCTCATGATTTCAAATCATCAGTGAGTTTCGGTAATATTGTGCTTCCTCTTTCTGTCCAGCATCATGCTTGTTTACTGTATCCTTTCCTCAATTGTTGATGTTTCCAGTGAAATAGGTTGGATAAATCCATTACTCGTCCCTGTTTCTAGCGCCAAATTGTTTGGGCAGAAATTCTCATCAACCCAAAACAACCAAAAATCATTCATCTTAATTCAGACCTAAAATTCACACATAAAAGAGAAGAGAAATTGGACACAAATTTAACGTGGTTCAGCCCTTAATGGCTTACATCCACGGGTATTGAAGTTGTGAGGGTTTTATTGATTAATTCCAGGTTACAAAAAGCTCCATTAGAGCTCTGATTTTCCTTACAGTAAGCTCCATTTCTTCCCTTCCCGGTTGAGGCCGATCCCTCTCTTGTTCTTCTTCTTTGACTTTTAAACGTAAAGGAGTTGGGTCGATGAGTCATCCAACTTGGATCGATGAGTCATCCAACTCTATTACGTGGCGTCCTCTAATCGTCCCACGTGTCGACCCAATCTCTTGTCCTACGGGACTGGTTCGATCCCTGGTACGATCCCTGGTTCGATCCTTGGTACGATCCTTGGTACGATGCCTGGTACGATCCCTGATTCGATCCCTGGTACGATCCCTGGTACGATCCTTGGTTCGATCCCTGGTTCGATCCCTGGTTCGATCCCTGGATCCGGACATCTTGTGCTCCGCACTTTGCTGCCACGTGTCAAGCAACTTTTTGATACTCACAGGGAGTGGGGTGGTG
>JAJJMC010007665.1:3863269-3904141 GCA_023531435.1 Papaver californicum
GGGGGGGTGGGGTGGGGTGGGGTGAAGTCCGGGGAAGTTGGCATGTGATCGAATGTGAGGCCATTCATGATGTCTTCTGTGTTAGTTTAGTATCTGCACCGCCACCGCCCGAGCAGCCTCATCATACGGCTGAAGTTGGGGGTACCGTAATCAGATCTCAGAGTGTCAATGCAATGGGTGGTCCCTCTAAAAAATACGCTAATTGGTTGCCTTAATCTGACCCAATCCAGGTCTTGTCTCTTACTTCAAATCAGTTTATTAACAAACCTTACTGCTACCTGAACCTGAGCACATGAATCTTCCTTCGGAGAGGGACAAAAATATATAGAGAATGATAGCAGACTTAAGTATTGGCAATGGCATACTTACTTAGAATCAGAATCAGAAACAGCAGCGTGCAGTTTGTCTAATAATGAATTTGATAGCACTCCAAAATTTCACAAGAATATTAAAAATGCAGCCGATGGCAAAAGCGATAGGCAGCAGACACTTGCAAAAAAATCCATCCAAATATCCCCCGAAAACACTCCACATAGCATAACTACAAAATAAATACAAATAAAAATGAATCACGTACACTAAAATAATCGTGGCCGTGAGCGCTCTATACCACAACTATATATGTTAGAGGGGACCTATCGACAAACTGAATCAAACATAAGCTAAAACCAGAGGACATGGTGTCGGTGTCCCATAGATGAATCCACTCTTGTCTTTTAATGGTTCATGTATCTTCTCTTTTAAAATTAAGTACAATAGTCAATAGAAAAGATATAGTGGCTGTTTCGATTTATCATTAGCTAGGAATGATAATAATGGTAACTAATATTAAAAGGGATTAGGTTTTTACATGATTGAGGTAGAGGACTCGGAAGTGTGGTTGTTTGCTAATGAGGTTTATGTGAGTGTGCTGTCCATGATCTATAACTAACAACTACCACACTTAAGTCTAGTATCTAGTTATGTACAAATCAATTGGATTTCGAATTGTTACAGTGTTCGGAGTCTTAAGCTTTTCAACATAACTTGCATTTAAAAAAGGCTTCTTTTAAATGTGGTTTATGGATATATTAGCTATAGCCCAAAAAATTAAAATTAAAGTGAAAAATTAAACAAGTGGTATTTCTTTCTAAAAATCAACTTAAATTTTACTTCTTCTCCAAAATTAAAATAACCCCTAATTCTTCTTTAAATCAAAACAAAATTATAATTCAAACTGATTGTAGTTCTTCTCTTAATATTCTTACATATTTACCAATTACAAACCATAATTCTTACTTTCTTCTAAACTCGAACTAAGCCCAATAATTATAATTCTTCCTATAGTACTCTATAAATTTACCAATTATAAACCCTAATTCATACTTTTCCCCAAAATCAAACTAAACCCAAACTCTTTTTATAATTCAAATTGAATTATAATTTTAATTAATTTTAATTAGTTCATTACAAATCTCCACAACGACACCAATCAAAATGGAATTAACTAAGGTCTTTATTCTTTTTTAGAATCATTCTTTTAATACTCCATAAACATAGTCCATGAAAAATTATTCATTAAGATTTAGGTAATTAACTATAATATTTTTTTTTAATTTGTGAATTTGATAGTTTGTGTAATTATTTCAGCTATACATAAGACTTGTATATAGTTTTATGCGTTATAGAATAATTATAAAGGTTTATTTGACTAGTTTAATCACTTATTTTATATGGACTATAATTAATAAATGTATGGGCTACATTTAAGAGAAGCCTTAAGAAATTGGAATTTGTTTTGGTTGTAGGCTTGTAGCCGTTTGTGAACACAAGAGATCACGTTATCGATTTAGTGGTCACAATCAATACTAGTGGCATGCTTGTGCGTTGCACGGGTTTAGATTTGCTGTCATGTTTGATTGAACAAATACCTTTCCTAGGATTAGAATTCTGAGAAAAAAAGGTTCAATTTTTTTTTTTTACTTTTTTTAGAATAAAGCTTATCAAAAAATTAATATCTATTAGATTATGGGAGACTCTTCTTCCCAGAGACATGGTAGGATATTTCTTTCTCTGAAAAAATAAGTTCAAATAGGTACTAATATCGTTCATATTATTTTCCAGATATTGCTTGTGGTGGAGGAATGAATACATTTATCCCAAATCTTCTTGTAGCATCCAAAAACTTAGTTTTTTTTTTTCTTGAAACCTATTATTGGGGTTGCAACCCTTGTGTTTTAAGGGTTACAATGAATTAAAATGTCCAAAAGTAGATAGGGAGACCTAATCCATACCAAATATCAAAAATACCCTTTCATTATAATCCATTTGTTCTTCTTCCTCCTCTCTTCTTCTTCCTCCATCACCCTTTTCTTTCTTTTTTTCTTCTTCGACGACTATTAATCATGGATTCTCAATTGAATATCTTCAAATGAAGCTATTAAAACTGAAAATCAAGTATTGGTGAATGAAGGAGTTGAAACAAACGTTAATACTCCATAAAAATGAGTGCTATAAGTAACAATCGAAAACCCCACCATTTATTTATGCTTTTTGATTGGTTAAAAGGTGAGATTCAATGAAGTTAGGTTTAAAATTGGGTTTCCAAAACTGTTTACGACTTGGAGTTCTTATTTTCCTAACTGTAAATCAACTATTATGGCTGGGAAAATAGCAATTCCAATCCTACGGTTGGGAAAATAAAAACTTCCATCCATAAATAATATGTTATCACCTTATTACGGCTGGAAACTGAAGAACTTCTAGTCGTACGTTAATCTGAAAAACAAAATTCCTAGGCATATAAGTATTCTTCTAGTTGTATAATGTGTAGTGAAAACCATATATTCCCAACCGATATTAGTATTCCATAACCGTACGTTCTTTTACGTTTGGGATTTCATGAATTCCTAGCCGAAGACGTAGTTTAAGGGTTAGGAGTTCAAAAGTTCCTAACCGTAGAAATATTTTACGGCTAAAAATTTTATGAGTTCCCAGCCGTAGTCTGTAAAAAAATAATCTAATTTTTAAAAACTAAGTATAAACTAAATTCGTTAATCTAATCAAACTATTAAATCTTAATTAGTTTAGCTAATTAAATTTATTATCACTAATTAATAGAGGATATTTTATCCATTATCATAATTAGTAGGATAAGAGGTTTTTAAGTTGGATATTTGATGATCCTATTTTATTATCTTGTAAGCTCTCAAAATCCAAAACGGTAGCCTAAATAATAGCTTTCTTTTTTTGTGCATATGCAGCTGAACACGTAGAAGGTACCATGAAGATTCCCTGTCCAGATTGTCCTGTCATTTCAACCATGAATTTCAGGCAGCAAACTAACATTGAGTAACTCCAACACATTTTCAGAGATGCACCATTGACCATCTTGTATTAAAAACTGCACTTTCGTTTCCAGATTGCTGTTAATATATATAATCATTTGGACCAACAACTTCACTAATTATGGAATATATAACCAAACTCTAATGAAGCCTTATTAACATCCTTTACCATCATTCATATAAATAAAAGTTCTAATTGATATAGGGAGACCTTGTTATTAAAGTTTTAACAAATGGGAAGCAAATTTTACAATGGAAAACCCAAATCAGCCAAAATCAATCGAATTACACACAAATACCAATTTGTTTATTGATATCAACATCGGACTGTTGAGGTAAGAAAATGGAACCCAAACTCCTAAGGCATCACCGTGTTCAAGGTTCAGATTCATTTCAAGCTTTAAAATTCATCTTATAGGAATTCTTCTTATATTCCGTAAACACTGCCATTTTACATAGATTCGTCTATCTAGTCAATTTCTCCAACGAAAAATTAAAAGAATTTTTTTTTCCACATGCATCGTGTTTCTTCTATAGATGACCATCTTCAGTCACTGCCAACAATAGAGTGTTTCAGAAAGGACAAAAGAGCATTAGAAGACAATACAATTAACATGTTCACCAGACTATAAACAATCTTAAAAGTAGCTTGTATCGTAATGTTCTTCAGAAGCTCATAGGTAACATCTTGAGCCCGATAAGCTTTCGGATGCCACTTCCCTTCAGAATCAGTTCTGCACAAACCTTGAATTTACAGTTTTGTCAAGAAAACAATTAGTTTTAGGTTAAGATTAATCCACTAGCATAGAAGAATGTCGACAAGTAATGCTCGTCAGAGTAGCAATTCTTCCCCTCCATACCTGGCTGTAAAAAATCAAGCATATAATAATTATCAGTAGAGCGACTAATAAAATTCTTCTACTCTGTTAATATCAGTAGTTGTTGTAAATTAACAATGAAAGAGGGAAAGAATATATTCAACGTCTTTAGCAAAAAAAGGTAAAAAACTCCCCTTGCAGTAAAGCTTGAACTTCGCGTAATACAGACTGTCTGATAGGACTATCATGGCATGCTGCCTCTTCATTGTGAACCATTGTAATAAATTTATGATTAGATACTACCGCAACAGAAGACTGAGCATATAAATTTTATGTCCAACATGTTCCCTGTATTGGTAGCTTGTACGTAGCATGATAAGCTTTAATTTGATAACCAACAAATTGGTGTTCAAAATGCATATTTGGAGAATCTTTTCACATCAAACACATGTGTCAAGGAGAATAATCCTAACCTGAAATTCTTAAGCTTAATGGTCATGAAGAACTGTCATTAGCTTAGAAGTATTAACATGCCCTTTTTTGCTTCCTCTAGTTCACTCTTTTTCTTAGTTTACACACAAAAGTAGTGTAGAAAAAAAGTGAGCTCAAAGAAGAAAAAGATACCATGGAAAGCTTTGGGTGTATTTGATAGAGATGCACGTATAACTTGCACCTGCAATTCAAAAAAGATTTGAGGGAGATAAATGAAATTGGAAGAGAAACATAGAATGGAATGAATAATAATGAAAACCATGATTATCCTGCTGATGATGCAAAACCCCCTACACATGCATCAGGAATCAAGAATAGAGAAAAACTAACAAACAAAGATGCAGTAGATAAATTAACCACAATAGTTGATTTATGGATACGACTAATGATCTGTGCTGGTAAAGAAAATTCGCTTATTAGTCAACAGTGGTACTCCTAAATCATTTGTTTTTATATGTGGGTCCTAACTTAGTTCTCTTAGGAGGAGGAATGACAACCTTAACCAAACACCCCCATATTTTGAAGTATGTATAAAAAAGTTGTCTAACTTTCCATAATTCATATGAAGTTTTATATGATCCTTTTAACAGGTACTCTATTCAGGATATATCAAGCTGAGAGGAAGACCTCCCTTCACAAGTTCTCCGGTAATCCTTAACTAAGGAACATGACATTCATCATATCCTTAAGGGTTCAGTTCTTCTGTCCAGCCACGCCATTAGATTGTGGTGAATAAGGAGGGGTGATCTCATGAAAAATGCCATTTTGCAAGTAAAATTCTCTTATAGGAATTTCATACTCACCACCACGGTCATACCTAAACTCTTTTAATGGTAACATCTAATTGGTTTTCGACTTCAAGTTTATACATTTTAAAGGTTTCTATGGCATCATCCTTATGCTTAAGTAAGTATACATGACAGTACCTCGTACAATCATCTATGAAAATTACAAACCACTTTTTACCGCCTCTAGTATGAGTTGATTTCATGTCAACTATCTGAATTAATTAATTTTAAGGGGTTTAGAATTTCTCTTAACATTTTTGCTAAAAGGTTTTCTAGCATCTTTGATTTTACACAAGTTTCACATTTATGTTCATTATCCAAAGTAAATTTGGGTATGTTACCCACACTAGTCAGTTTAAGCAATTTAAAGTTTACATGTCCAAGTATACCATGCCAAACATTCAATGACACATACAAGTAAACAGAAGAATCAATCATGTTCATTTCATCATATTTTACATTAAGCTTATATAGACCTTCAGTCTTATAACTCTTACCTACAAAATATCGGGCCTTAGTTACAACAACTTTTCCCAATTAAATTACAATTTTAATCCTTCAACATCTAAAACAGAAAAGGAGACAAGAATCTTATAGATGTCCTGAACATGAAGAACTTCATTCAATGTGAGAGTCTTTCCCGATGAGAGCTTCAGCCCAATCTTTCCCTTTCCTGCAACCTCAGCTGAAAATGAGTTACCCATATAGAGTTTCTCGCCATCCTCTACCCTCTAATAGGAGGTAAATTGACTTCAAATACCGTACAAAAAAAATCATCCTTGTTTGTTTCAACCAGATTAGCATTAACTTTCTTCTAATTAATATCTTTACATTGTTTAAAATTACTGCCATACGGCCAGAAATTCCAGAACCATAACAATCACCCTTAATTTTAGTAAAGCTAGATTCAGGTTCACGAAACATACCTTTCTTGTGAGGACCACGCTTAGAGTTGTGTTTGTTATTTTCACATTTTTTCAGCTTTGGAAGACTTGTGTTTAGTCACGTGAGCCTTGTTATTGATGCAGTACATCCTATGAATGTTGAAGAGTAATCTTCATATTTGTCTTTCCTTTTCTTTATGAGTCTTTCCTAAAGTCTGATAAATCTTTATTCAATATGTTTTCCTTTTCTAGGTTAGTTATTTGTCTTTCTTTTTCCAGTCGTTTAGTTAAGCCTATATAAAGGCAGTTGATGTCTTGAGAAGTATTACCTCATCTTAGCTTAAGAAGACAGAACCAAATTCTCTCTTTTTTCCTTCTGCTGTTAAACAAGTTCATTCTTTCATATATTTTCCTTCTTTTCACATCTCTGCAATCTCCGTATTGCGTTCTTTCTTGTCGTTCTCCATTAGTTGGTATTTAGAGACATCAATTTTAGGTTCTCATCTAGAATTCAATTTGGTATTCGCTTCCGCAAACCTAGTTTTTTTTTTTTTTTAAAAAAAAAAAACCCCAATATTTCTTTATGTTATAGAAACTGTTTTACCTTTTAGCAATGGGAGAATAAATTACTGTTGTACTTATTGATTCCAAAATCCAAAAATTATCAAAAGAATTTGATAAGAAAATCGATGATCTTAAGCTTGGGATTACCAAGATTATGAAACATCTTCATATTGAGGATGAAAAATCTTAAAATACTGAAGAGAAGGAGGATTCATTACATAAGGGAAATGGCAAAAATTCTTTTGTTCATAATATTGATATTCCAGAAGAGATTGTAAAAGAATTAAGGAGGAAGCAACAACATGAAAGTTTTCTTAGTTGTGGTAACAAGAAGTCTTCTTCCTTTCAAATTGATATTGATGAGAATGATTCCCTTGAGGATGAACAACATAAGAGATGGACCGAGGATAAACGCTTGAAATCTGGACAAAGTTCTTATGGGGCTCTACCAGAATGCAAGTTGAAAGCTGATATTCCAAACTTCAATGGGATTTTTAAAATTGAGGATTTACTGGATTGGTTTTATGAAGTTGAAGCTTTTTTCAAGTGTATGGAGGTACCAAACCATTCCAAAGTCAAACTTGTTGCATATAAACTTAAGGGAGGAGCTGCCGCTTGGTGGGAGAAACTTTGTGAAGATCGTGATAAGTATGGAAAACCTCCGGTTCGTACTTGGGAACGCACGAGAATGATTAGAGATAAGTTTTTGCCTAGAGATTATAAACAATAATTGTTTGTGAAGCTCTAAAGTTGTCAGCAAGGTGCAAGACCAGTAGAAGAGTATGTGGCTAACTTCTACAACTTAGTAGCTTGTAATCAATTGCATGAATCAAAAAAAAAATTACTTGCTCGATTCACTGAAGGGTTAAATATATTGATTCAACATGGGATGACTCACTCTGGATTTACCATGGTCGAAGCAATCCAACATGCTATTAAGGTTGAACATCGTGTTCTTCGTTCGGTTAGACCTTCATCGACTCGCCAAAACTCTTGTTTTAAAGGTAACTACAAGCCATCTAATCCATCTTATAGTTTTTACCAAGATAACCCGTTGTCACCTTCTCCCAATCCTTTTTACCAAGATGATTCTTCTCACTCTACCTCCCGTCAACACCAGCAAACACCAAACTTCACCTATTCTCAATCCCCACTTCCACAGAATAAATCCCCTATTCTTCCTACCCCAATAGAGGCTCCACCTATTCAACAAACACAAGCAACATCTTTTCCAGTCGTCAAACCAACACATCTAATACTCGTTTTCCTAATAAAAACAAACAACCATTCCCACCCCAATCCAAGCCATAAAACCCATATTCTAAGTTTAGAGGGGATAAATGCAATAAATGTCACCAACCTGGGCATACATCTAATGAATGTCGTAAGTTTAATAGGTTTATTGGCGAACTCAAGTTCATGAGGAATCACAAGACGCTGATGCATGGGTTAATGATGAGTCGGATAATCACGAGTCTCAGGAAGTACATGAGCATATGGAGACCATTTTATTAGTATGGTTCATCCGATTTTACTTACTCAAGTTTGTTACTCACAGAGGCACAGTATTTTCAGGTCTAAGTATGTAATAGGGGGAAAAGTTTGTGATATGATTATGGATAATGGTAATGTGGATAATTATATTTCCTCTCATGTTTTCGATAAGTTAGAGCTACCGGTACTCCATATCCTCACCCTTATTTAGTTGGTTGGGTTAATAGTTCGTCGACACAAGATATTACTCATCAATGTTTCGTTAAATTCTCTTTTCCTGGGTATGAAAATTCAGTCTTATGTGACGTAATCAACATGACATCCACACATCTTCTTCTTGGGAGACCATGGAAGTATGATGTTTGTGCTGTGCACAACTGTTTTGAGAATACATACACCTTTTACCAAGATGGAAAAAAGAAAATTCTATGTCCCTCCAAGCCTCCTACAGTTGTCAAGGAACATTGTGATGGGAGAACTAGTGCTTTAGTAGCCACTATGGCTCGTTGTTTACATACATCTCATACTTTATGCTCTCACGAGGATAATAAACCCATGGTAGAAGTCCCAGACAAGGTACAACCATTTCTATCTCAATATAGTTCTTTATTTCCGGATGAATCACCAATTACTTTGTCTCCTTTACGGGACCTTCAACATAATATTGATCTCATAATGGGAGATTCTCTTCCTAATCAAGCTCATTATCGGCTAAGTCCGATAGAACATAACATTTTACAAGGTCAAGTTACCGATTTGATGACCAAAGGTTTGACTCGACCTAGCAACAACCCTTGCGCTAGTCTTGCTTTTTTGGTTAGCAAGAAAGATGGTGGTTGGCGAATGTGTATCGATTGTAGAACATTGAACCGAATTATATTTCCTTACAGATTTCCTATTCATCGTATTGATGATATGCTTGACTTACTTGCCGGTTCAATAATATTTACGAAGCTTGATCTTCATAGTGCTAATCACCAAATTCGCATTCGAGAGGAAGATGAATGGAAGACAACTTTCATAACACGTGAAGGATTATATGAATGGCTTGTTATGTCTTTTGGATTGTCTAATGCACCGAGCACCTTCATGCTCCTTATGAATCAGGTGCTACAACCTTTCCTTAGTCAATTTTTTATTGTTTATTTCGACGACATTTTAATTTTTAGTCGTAGTGAAAAGGAACATCTCAGCCATTTATCTAAAGTTTTTAAAAGTGCTGTTTAACAACAAGTTGTTTGTGAATTTGAAGAAGTGCACATTTATGTCAACCAAAGTTACTTTCTTAGGATATGTGGTTTCAGACAGGGGTATACATGTAGATCTTTCCACAGTAAAAGCTATAGACGAATGGCCCATCCCTACTTCCATTCGCGATGTTCGAAATTTTCATGGATTGGCTTCGTTTTATAGGCGTTTTGTTAAGAACTTTAGTACGTTTACTTCACATCTTACTGATTGTTTAAAAAAAAGAAAAGTTCGTCTGGACCGAAGAAGCTGATAAGAGTCTTCACACTCTTAAGCATAAGTTATGTACTGCGCTAGTTCTTGTTATGCCCGAATTTTCTAAACCTTTTGAGGTGGATTGTGATGCATCTATAGTTGGTATTGGGGCACTATTATCACAAGAAGGATATCCCGTTGCTTACCACAGTGAGAAAAACTCTGATACACAACGGAAATGGTCTACCTATGAGTTAGAATTGCTTGCTCTAGTTTAATCCATCAAGCAATGGCATACTTATTTGGTTCATCATGAATTTGTTGTCAATACCAACAATCAGGCTTTAAAATTCTTACAGACTTCAACAAAAGTTAACCGTATGCATGATCGATGGTTGTCAACCATTAACAAATATACTTTTTCTGTTAAGCACAAGAGTGGGAAGTTAAATCAAGTTGCAGATAGTTTAAATAGACGTTCTCATCTACCTGCGATTATTCGCACTGATAGTTTGGCCTTTGACTATATCAAAGATATCTATGCTACATATGATGATTTTAAATTGATATGGGAGCAATGTGGGTCGTTGGATCATGGTATGGAAGATTTTCTCATTCAAGATGGATTTCTTTTCAAAGGAAATCGTCTTTGCATACCCCGAGGTTCCTTACGTCTTCATCTCATTCTTGAGTTACATGGTAGTGGCCTTGGTGGACATTTTGGTCATGACAAAACAATTTCTCTGGTGGAAGAACGTTATTATTGGCCTTCCTTTAAGCGCGATGTTCAGAAATATGTCATGAAGTGTATGGTTTGTCAATGATCAAAGGGCACAATTCAGAATACATAACTTGATACTCCTTTGCCAGTTCCTCAAGCTCCCTGAGTGGATGTGAGTATGGACTTTATTCTAGGATTACCTCGTACTTCTAAGGGCAATGATTCTGTGATGGTTGTTGTTGATCGGTATTCAAAAATGGCACACTTTATTTCTTTCAAAAAGACTACAGATGCATCTAATATCGCTTCTTTATTTTTCAGAGAGGTGGTTCGCCTTCACGGGGTACCAAAATCCATCACTTATGATCATAATACTAAATTCTTAAGTTATTTTTAGAAGACCTTATGGCTGCGCTTAAGAACTGCTTTAGAATTTAGCACTACCTCTCACCCTCAAACAGATGGACATACATAAGTTGTGAATCGTTCTTCGGGAAATTTAATTATAGCTTAGTGTTCTGATAATAATAGACAATGGGGTATACTTTTAACTCATATGGAATTTGCTTTTAACACAACTTTGAACCGTTCTACTGGTAAGACATCGTTTTGAAATTGTATATTTTAAAGTGCCAAATCATGTTCTAGACCTGGTGGTATTTCCAAAACCTCATAGTTCTAATGGGAAGGCAGACAAGTTGGTAGACAAAGCATTGAAACTTCATCATGAAGTGAAAAAAAAGTTGGAGGAATCAAATTCCAAATAAAAAGAATTTGCTGATAAACATCGCCGTCTTAAAACGTTTCAGGAAGGGGAGTTAGTCATGATTCATCTTCGCAAAGAACGTTTTCGAGTGGGTATTTACAACAAGACTAAGATGAAGAAATATGGACTATTTAAAGTGATAAAGAAAATCAATGACAATGCTTATATGATTGATCTTCCTGAAGACTGGAACATTTCCAAGGTGTTTCATGTACAAGAAATATTCCCTTTCTATGGAGATAATGAGCTTCTGCTTTTCACAGACAACTCGAGGTCTAGTTGTTTTCAAGAAGGGGGGACTGATGCAGTACATCCTATGAACGTTGAAGAGCAATCTTCATATTTGTCTTTCCTTTTCTTTATGAGTTCTTCCTAAAGTATGATAACTCTTTATTCAGTATATTTTCCTTTTCTAGGTTACTTATTTGTCTTTCCTTTTATAATTGTTTAGTTAAGCCTATATAAAGGAAGTTGATGTCTTGATAAGTATTACCTCATCTTAGCTTAAAAATACAGAACCAAATTCTCTCCTTTTGCATTCTGCTATTAAACAAGTTCATTATTGTGCATCTTTTTCTTCTTTTCGCATCTCTGCAATCTCCGTATTGCATTCTTTCTTGTCGTTCTCCATTAGTTATCCATGTCCTTTGCAGATGAAACATTCTTGTCCTTGGTGCACAACAATTCTTCCACTTGAACTTTCTTACCCAAATTTACCATACTGACCTCACCGATTTCATGTTACAATTTTCATTTGTATTCTGACCAGGAAGACGTAATTTTTCAATCACAACAGATACTTGAAACGTCTCATCAATCACCATGCCTTCAGCAAGAATTTCATTGATAATACGTTGAAGTTCTAGGAATTTATCAACCACATATTTTTCATTAGACATTTTAAATTCCAAGAACCTAGCTACCTAGACTTTCTTGCTTCCAGCAGTTTCAGCTTGATATTTTGCCTCTAATGCATCCACAAACCATAATCAGTAAAGTTCATTTTTGCATTGTAAAAATCATATAGTGCATTTTCCAAATAATTTAGTATATGATTTTTAGCCATATAATTTTGCCTAACCCAACCATCCAAATCAATTTCACGTCTAACATCATTCAAGGCCTCATGAAATGATTTCAGTGAAAATTCATCTAGCATCTGAAGAAAAATAGCATCTTTGATTATCATCTTTTGAAATCCTTTCCATTAAATTTTTCTGGTCTTTTAACATCATTCTTTCCCATTGTTTACAGAAAGACTATTTTGTTAAGACTGTTGGAACTTGTAATAATGAAACAACAAACGTCAGGTGAATCTAATTATAATACTGAAAAATAATCAACTGAAATTGAAATCACAATTTGACACACGAGGGCAGAGCCACCTGCTTAACAAATTATCCTTAAAATAATACTCCGCCCTCTAGAATAAAGGATGTTATACCCCAACAACGAAGATGTGTCCATGATAGAACTGCCCGATATAACTCTTATACGCACAATACAAGTTACCCACTCTCTGAACTTACCAACAAGATTTATAAAGGGAAATAAACAAGCAAAACACACATCAAAGCGAGAAGAGGGGAAAAGAGCTAGGGATAGTAGCCTACTCTGGGATTGAAAAATTAGTTTTCTTTTCTAGACAAACCAAGGAGGTGAAATTAATGTGAAATTATGACATAATAATGTAAACATAATGTTGCAAAATTATGTTGACATAATGCTAAAAAACTTTTAAAAAATATTCTGTCATAATGTGCAGAAAATATTTTTGGTAAGTAAATAAATTTCTGGCTAGTCAAAAGACTCTCATTAACAAAAACAATTAAGAGAGAATTAAAACTCGTTTTAATTTTCCTTTAGAATAATTCAAAACAATATTAACCAAAAAGATAGATCTTGCATGAACCCATTCCCACTCCCTAGCCCAAGCCCAACCCGGCAAGAGCGTGTGTAAAATTCATACTAGCCATTACCTAAGTCCTCCCTCGCGCACAAAGTTTATTGATCCGAAGGTCATACTTAGAATCTCGTGAATCCTAGTAATATGGAGGACCTTTATCTTTAGTATACCCAATGTGGGATTAAAAGATTTATTTCATTCACAATAATGAAAAGAGTTACTGAACTTTAGTGACTCATAGATCCAAGTTCAAATCATATCCAAACCAAAATTTTTTTAATAAAATTTATTTTCTCCAACAATTTGTACAAAAAATAAAGGGTTAATTGGATTTTGGTACTTGGGTTTTGTCCAACATTAGGGTTTGGTCTAACTTTTGACCAACTTAGAGTTTGGTACCTGAAATTCATATTGATCCACGTTGACTAAGTTAAATATTGACTTATGTTTATCAATTATTAGAAAATTTTAAATAAAATTTAATTATTAAGCGAATTTTCTATTGTACCCTTTACTTCACTAAAATTAACATAATAACCTAAAACTATATTTACACCCTTAAAAATTCCAAGAAGTGGGTTTATTATCAGACACCAGCAACATAGATACAGAATCCGGCAGAGCCTTCCCTGTTTTTGGCTGAATACCGGCCAATTTTCAGGTCATTTTATTATCTCCTTCCCTGCACATTTTCTCTAACATTCATCTATATCAAACCCATTCCTTGCTTATATTTCACAACATCATCTTCACAGTTCCTTCCATGTCCTTGAACTCGATTCAAGCTAACATGAATCATCTTCTCACTGGACCAGAACCCATAAATCCACAAGCTTCACTGTCTCACTGCCATTAACGGCTATAACAGCCTGATTTTCCTTCCCACCTGACCTTCTTCTATTTCTTCTGTAGCTTTTCTGTCTCGACCTCAATCTCCCAAATTGACTTCCTGCCTCCATAAATTCCCATCAATCAATTCTTCTTCCATACCAAATCAAAGACCACCTTCTTTTCGATCTCAAGACCCATTTCTGATTCTGTCTTCAAATCACAAACCAAACTATCAAATCTGCCACAATCCCAAGTACCCATCTCTTGAATCTTCTTAAACTGATTTCTCTTGGCAACTCAAGTTGAACCATAACCCATATCCTTTCAATCTGCATAACCTTTCTTTTCTAGTCACTATTCAAACCACTGAGATCCCATGTCCTTGTCTTCTACCCCATCTCAGATTAAATCCATCTCGATATGTTCTCTTCTCTTCTTCATTCAAGCCACCAACGAATCAAATTTCATCTCCTATTTCTTTGTTGCTCTTTCTCGATCCATCACAGACATTCTTCTCTAACAGATCCACCATCTCTCAACTCTTCACATTTCTCTCTTTAAGCTCCCGTGAAATGAGTTGGGGAAGAACAAACCTAATTTCATTTAGGTTATAAGAAAGGGGATAGCTAAAGGTACCCAAGGTTTATTACACCCAAGGTCTAATAAAGGGTACAATAGTAAATGTATAAATATTTAGATTATAAATTTAATTTAAATTATACTTAACTGAGTCAATATAAGTCAACGTTAAAAACAGGTACCAAACTCTAAGTTGGTCAAAAGTTAGACCAAACCCTAATGTTGAACAAAACCCAAGTACCAAAATCCAATTAACCCAAAAATAAACCTATATTTTTAAACGAAGGGAGTATATGTTAGTATATATTGGTGCAAAATTACCCCAACACTCTTCGAGATGTTTGAGATGGATTAAATCGTTGTCGTTGATTTAATTCCACCTGAAACTGTTGAAGAAACTGGAACCAATGCTGAATGATTGATCTCCAACCGTTGATTTAATGCCACCAAAAACTGTAGATGAAACTTGTGATGAAACCTAATTGATGCTGAAAGGTGGGGGGTACCTGCAAAGACACTCCGATGCTAAAGTCAGATAGGGCTCTAAGCTGGTGTATTATGGAGAAGAGAATAGAAATTGTATACCTTATGAGTTGGATTTCGACCTCTATTTTTAGGCAAAAACCATATCTAGTTGTAGCTATCCAAATAACCAACTAGATTTGTAGTTATCCTAAATAACCACCTGGATTTGTACTTATCCTTTAATATTTGTATCTATCCTAGAATATCCATGTCCATCTTCTCCAAATTTGTGTTTATCTTGAAAGATCCTTGTGTATCTTCTCAAGATTTATGTCTATCTTGGAAGATCTCTTGTCTATCTTCTCAGGATTTATGTTTATCTTGGAAGATCTATGTCTATCTTCTCGAGATTTAAGTTTATCTTGGAAGATCACTGTCTGTCTTCCCAATATTCATGTATATCCTGGAAGATCCTTGCCTATTTTCCCAAAATTTGTTTTATTTTAGAATAACTTCCAAAATAAGTCAATTGGGCTTTTCTAATGAACCTGACGGAATGCAAACTAAGCCAATTGGGCTTTTATAATAAGTCATATTGAGCTTCCAAAATAAGCCAGGTGGGTTTCTATCATAACTCAAGTATGCTTCTATAATAAACCAAACATGCTTCTATAACAATCCAACTGGGCTTCCAAAATAAGCCAAATATGTTTCTATAGTAAACCAAATAGACTTCAATAATAAGCCAATTAGGCTTCCAAAATAAGCCAAATATGTTTCTATAATAAATCAAATGAGCTTCTATAATAAACCAACTGGATTTTTAAAATAAGCACAATATATTTCTACAATAAACCAAATAGGCTTCTAACCTTCTATAATAAACCAGAGTTATTTTTTTATAATAAACTATATGGACTTCTATAATAAGTCTTATTTCACAGTTACAGGACAGCCTATACGGCTTACATAAACAAGGGTACAAACAGGATGTACTCGCTGGGTTTTCTCCAAGACTTCACTTGTTGTAGATGTAGACATTAGATAATTAAATGTGTGAAGATGATATATTTATTATCGCCATACAGTTTTATGATGAGGATGATGATTGTTAAACATAAGACATCCGATAGTGAAGTGTGGCTCAAGACTTAAGTTTGCAAATTTATTACATTATTCGTTATCATTATTGTTGCTAAAGAAACATAACAATCAGAATGCGTATTAAAGAAAAAATAACATAAGAATCAGACAGATTCAAAGAGTGCAGTTTTACAAGGAGGAAGTGGGGATCCACAGGGGCCAGAGTTGCCCTTGAAAGAAGAAGCAGGAAATGGCGTGGTATGAGGAGGAATTTCCCCTGTCAACTTGCTGTAGGACACGTCAAATTCTGCCAGGCTCAACAAATTTATTACCCCAGAAGGAATACCACCCGTAAACCCGTTCGTTTGAAGCTTTAGAGTACTTAGTGATCTACTCAATTTCCCAAGAGATTCTGGTATGGATCCTTCTAAATGGTTATTAGATAAATCTAATGTTTTCAGTGATTCCATATCCCCCAGGTTCTCAATATTATCTATACGACCAACAAACATATAGTAAGAAAGATCGATAAACCTGTAATAAGCGAAGTCACGGTGTTTTGCAAAGATCGGGCCTAATGCTCCTGTGAAGTTGTTCAAGTGAAGATCAAGTGTCTGTAAGAACGAAAGATTCATCAACCCAATTGGTATTATCTGAATGGAAACCGTTGTTAGATATATTGAGTGAATTTAAGTATGTTGTGTTTCCTATCCATGATGGCAATACTCCGGCTAGCATGTTACTCGATAAATCAAGAGATTCCAAACGGACTGAAGATAACCATTCCGGAAGTTCTCCAATTAACCCTGTTCGAGCTAAATGTAGATTTTGAAGTCTCATTTTTGAGATCCAACTTGGTACATTCACTAGACTCAAAGGGTTGAAGGATAATTCCAAGGTTGTTAATCTTGCATTTAACTTAACTAGTTCAGAAGGAATCGGACCTGACAAACCATTTCTAGAGAGATCGAGGGTAAGAAGATTAATTAGATTGCTTAAAATTGGAGGAATCTTACCCGTAAGACGGTTGTTTTTTGCAGAAAAAGTAATAAGATTTGTAAGATTACCAAGACTGTCAGGTAATTTTCCTGCTAACATGTTGTTATCAAGAATCAAAACCTTGAGTGGCGCAGTATTACTAAGCAATGCCGGTATACCAGTAAGTTTGTTATTTGATAAATAAACAGCATTAAGAGATTTTAGCTCGCAAATTGAACTCGGAACGCATCCAGAAATCTGGTTGTCTGATAAGATTAAAAAATTCAACTTCTTAAGAAAACGATCGTGCTAGGTATACTACCTGAGAAGTTGTTTAGATGGAAATCAAGAATCTGCAATGAAACTAGTTTATCGACTGATGATGGAATTCTACCAGATAACTGATTTTTGGATAAATCACGTTGCGAAAGAGAAAAAATATGTTGAAAGACATTTGTGGGAACCGTACCCGATAGAAGATTATTATTGAGTTGCAAGAATTTGAGTTTTCGAAGATTTTGAAATGATGCCGGAATTGAACCCTCTAGTTTGTTGTCATAGAGTTATAAAGTAGTAAGGTGTGATAACTTCCCGACCAACCGAGAAACTCGAGTTTACCTAATGAAATGTTGGAAAAAAATGAACTTATAATTGTTTTGTTTTTTTGTCTTGGTATGAATTGAACTTAGGACCAAAAGGTCACTAGGAGCTTCCACAGTCATGAGTGGAATAAAGAGTAAAATCAAAGAGTAAAAATCAATTTTTTTTATTATACTCCGCATGAAACGTGACGACGGAAGACTAAATTTTGATTAGGAAGAATCAGAGTTTACGCTTGACGTTGGACGCATATATAATGATACGTCTGTTGGATGGGCGTATGCTAGTGAAACGCTTGGTTGAGACGGACGCTGGATGAACGCTCGGTGGGAGATGTAGTCCAGAACAACGTCTGATGGTAGACGCACGCGTAACAGCACGCCCAAGTGTCAGGCGTGGGTGTAGACGAACGCCTGTTGGGTGTAAGCTTATGAATACGCCGGGTTAAAGGTTTGTTCGGTGTGTGGTGGGCGTTACCTTAGGCATACGCTTTATAACATGGGTGTTACCTTAGGCATACGCCCGTGTTATAAAGCGGTTGCCTACACTAACGCTTGGAGGAGAAACACTCATCTACCCTTACGCGTGTGAGAAAAAACGGTTGTCTAGGATTACGCTTGTTATATCATCAGGCGGAGGCTTCTATGGATTCAATTCTTCTCTTCTCCTCTTCCAGACGCCTACCACTTCAACTGAACCGTCCTCTCCTCTTCTCAACCTCTTTTCCGATTGAAAAACGCTAGCAAAACCCTAGCATCAAAGAAACAAAGCCTATCAAAGTTAGGTTTATCTCAAGACAAGGTATGAAATTCAAACTATTTATATGAATTTTAATGGATTTCCTATGTTTAAATTATGATTTATTGTAATATTTTGTTAATTAAATTTGTATATATATGTTTAAAGATTAAAAATATGATTATGAAATAGACATATTAGGTTTTACAAATTGTAATTTTGCAATTGGGTATAATTCTAGTGTTTTGAAAGTTGTAAATTGAGTTTAAAAAATTGATGCGAATTAACTGATTTGAATTTAAAATTGATTAAGTTCTTGATTAATTTGACTTGGGTTGTGGTTAATTTTAAGTTCTTGATTAATTGATTTGATATGAATGTTTATGAAATTTTGGAATTATGAATGTTTATGTTCCTTTATAATGAATGTTTATGGAATTATAGAATTAGGGAATTATGATGAATTTTTGTAGAGTTGATAATTTGATTAGTGGACTATTTTGTGAATCATGAATTTTGTAATGATTTATGAATGTTTGTACATTTGATTATCTAATTAGAGGATTACTTTTTTAATGATGAAATTTATATTTTTGTGGATTTATGGATTAATGTAGAGTTTTATATTTGTGCATTGTGAGGATTACTCTTAATTTTGAAACTTGTATGTACCGTTTGCACAGATGTTGAGCAATGTCACGGCGAGATTCGTTGGTCAAAAAAAGAGGAACAAGAAAGCTAAAATTGTTGAGGATCCAGAAGTAGACCCTACTACTGAAGATATGGTCTTTGTTCCCTGGTTAGCGAATTACAATGTCGTGGAAGATGCTCAGAGTCACGCTTCGACAAATATTTCATATTCAACCAATTCAAAATTCAAGTATTTACATCGTGGTTCCCTCAAATCGATCATTCCGACCTATACAGGTATTATAAAGCACAGCTCTAGGGTTAAATACAATATTGAAAAGGCAGGATGAGACCGTTTACTGACCATGGATGTAGTAGATTCGTCACATGCATTGATTGACTATCTTGTTGAGCGTTTTTGGGATACAACGGACACTTTTTACTTCTCCTTTGGTGAGATGGGTTTCACACTGCTTGATTGGGTCATGTTGACAGGATTAAGTATTGGTGTTGGTAGTGATATTCCCTATGACCCGGCCAAGTACCAATTTGAATATATCCGGGCGCATATTTCTGCAAGTTGTGTTTTATAAGTTTACATTAAAAATACGTGAGAATATGATTTATTTATTTTAATAACGGGTCGAAGCTTATGGTTTAGTTCAACAATATGTTTTGTAAGTTTACATTAAATGAAACGAAGGAGAGGATGGAGTTTATCATGGTAAAAGATGAAGAAATACGGGGACTACAAAATCACAACAAAAATTTGGAGTTACAGCTGGCCCAATTTCGTACGCAACAACCACCCCTTGGATTTGGTACTTTTTCTCAAACTATGCCACCACAAATGTGGAATACAATAGCCCAGGGATCATCATCAACAATGCCATCATTTAATTACACATCGAGAACATCTTTGCATCCTTTTATGCCACTGCGATCGGCGCCTGGGAATCAAGATACGGATGGCTAGTATTTCATTTGCATTGTATTGTCATTTGAACATACATTTATTATCTTTGATTTATCTTTTATCTGATTGGAATTGTCATTTCAAAAGACTTTTCTTATCTTAGATTTGTCTTTTATCTGTTTGGTGTTGTCATCTCAAAAGAAATTTTTAATCTTTGCTTTGTCTTTTATATCTGCTTTGTATTATCATTTCAAAAAAGATATTTAATTTTTGCTTTTTCTTTTTATCTGCTTGGTCTTTTCATCTCAATCGACACTTCTTATGTTTGATGCGTCTATTCACCCTACTTGTCTCAACTCAGTTAATTTTTAAAATACCAAGAGTATGTAGTCATATCAACACTCAAAGACTTATCTTAATATTCCTATAAATTGAACACTCGATTCTCCAATTATACAAACAAAAACTGCAAACATCAACAGTCAATGGCATACTATGAGAATAACACTGACTATTATGCTTCTTGTTCTTCTCTTCTTCCTCCTCCTCCTCCTACTCCTCCTCCTCCTTCTTCTTCTTCTTCTTCTTCTTCTTCATCTGGTGATGATGATAATAATAGTTTATACTCATCAGACGAAGATTTAGTTGCATTGAGCCAAAATAACCAAGCAGTCACTTTGGAATTGATCGTTTCAAGTATGAACTGGCCTCATACTCGTATCCAAATACCAAGAGAATGTGAGGCTGGTGCAACACTTCTCTGTAAAGATTACTTTTGTAGAAACACTACGTTTCCACCTAATGTATTTCATAGAAGATTTAGAATGCGGCAAGAATTGTTCAACCGTATATTGGGAGATGTCGTAGCTATAAATAATTATTTTGTTCAAAAAAAGATGCTTGTGGCGTTCCTGGATTAACCCCTCATCAGAAAGTTACAGCAGCAATGCGAATGTTAGCTTATGGATGTGCGGCCGATGCAATAAATGAGTACTTACGCATTGGAGAAACCACTGTTTTGGAAACAACTCGTAGGTTTTGTAAGAAGATTGTGTATTTGTATGAGAAAGAATATTTGTGCACACCAACTGAGCATGATGTTGAACTGTTGCTTAAGGAGAACAAAGATAAGGGATTTCCAGGGATGCTGGATAGTGTAGATTGCATGCATTGGAAACGGGATAAATGTCCATCGGTGGAATCAGGGGCTTACACTTCGTACAAAGGGAGTGAAAGTATTGTGTTGGAGGCAATGGTGTCATATGATCTCTGGTTTTGGCATGCATTTTTTGGTATGCCCGGTTCAAACAATGATATTAATGTGATGAACCGTTCTTATATTTTAAAAAAGCTTATCAATGGGAAAGCACCACCAGTGAACTTTGTGGTAAACGGACATCCATATGATATGGGATATTATCTTGGTGATGGCATATACCCAGAGATTGCTACTATTGTGATTCTATTAAACATCCAGATTCCAAGAAAAAAAAAATCAGCAACGCGAGAGGGTTGCCGAAAAGATGTAGAACGAGGCTTTGGTGTCATACAAAATCAATTGACCATCGTCAAGCAACCTGCAAGAATGTGGAATCCAGAAGTACTTGCATATATCATGAAAATTGTTATCATTTTACATAATATGATAGTGGAGGATAAGCGTCTACCCGGTGATTGACCACATGAATATGATCAACGCCGCAACCATGCACCGGTAAATATATCGAGACAACATATTGCTGAACTTTCGAGAATGAGAGTTGAACAACGCCGACGTGCAGTATACAACAAAGATACACATATTCGTTGGCGAAATGACTTGATCGAACACTTATGGTCAGATTTTGGAGACGAATAACATTTTCGAAATCATGCGAAAACATTTTGTCGGTATATCTCTTGTAAAGCCTCTTGCATCTCTAGGGGTTTAAAGGCTTGTTGCACATGCTAAGTACAGCTGCGATGCCTGCGAAAGTGAGTTTAGGATTACTTTTTAGCTCTTGTATTATCAATATGCTTAGTATGTTGTAATGAATAAAGTAACGGAAGCAGGGTCAATAACCAATATCACTTTTTCAGAACAACAATGCATCACTACATATTAAGATATCTCATTTCACAGGAGTGGCGGTTGCACTTAGAACGTGCAACAAGCCTTTAAACCATTAGGTGACCCCAATGGACGAGTTATGTCTCGTGAGGGTTTACAAAGAGATATACCCACAAAACCTATAATCAAACCTTCAAGGAGTGGCACGACGCCCTGGATGACGATCTAAACATCTTCGAAGAACAATCAACACAAAAGGGTTGTATTTTTCCATCACCCTTAGGATCTCGAAATGAGGTTGGTAGCTGAAATCTGAACCTTTTCATCTTCTCCATTCCTTTAGAGATCTCGCAACAACTTCGTCATCAGTTTCATTCGTAATTCTTTTTTCATTCACCTTAGCGGTTGAAGTTGAAAATTCTAGTACTGCCCTTCCTATTTCCTGAAATCGATAAAAAAGGCCTAATCTGTTCCGGTTATTGGGGGTTACCGGTTTCATTATAGAAGTTAGCATAGATATGTTCTAAGCATTCCATGCTCATTGAACCATTCATCCGACTAAGATACGAGACCATAATTTTTCACGTTCCACTTCCGCCTCTTTTGCAGAGTAAAACGCCACATCTTTACCTATTCCCTGAAATCGTTTCTGAATGGAGGTCCAAGTGCTCTCCGACATTGTAGGTATGGCTTCTTTCATCCCAACTAAGATACGAGACCATAATTTTCTTCTTATTGATCGGAACCAACACTAGAATCTTGAGATATTGATAAACGAACTCTACACATCGTTATATCTTCAAATGTAGAAAAATTTGGACCTCGTGGTTTTGGTGCCATAATTCTAACTGGTTTGAAAGAAAAATATATGAAACTAGTGAAATTTTTCTCGTACACAAATGAAATGGGTTAGTAGTATATGAAATGCTCAACCAATTCATATATATAGGTATACCAAAAGATAGACGTTACAACGGTAAGAAATCTCAACGGTAAATATTACAAGAGGCGCTCGTATACACCAACGCCCCACACACGCGTTTTTTTGTCTAACGCCCACAAACAAGCACAAGTTTGGTTAACGCCCACACAAAAGCGTAAGTTTGTTGAACGCCCAAGACATACGGCGATTTGGTTAATGCCTCATTGGAAAGCGTACGCAAAGTTAACGTCCAGCGGGGCGTGCTCTTATATGAACGCCTACCACAAGCGTGATTTTGAGTTGCGCCAGATCATGAGACGCACTGCTAACTTCACGTATGGTATGAGACGCACTGCTAACTTCACGCCTATCAGAAAACGCACTTCTACCTTCATGCTCCACAAAATTCGATTTTGGTCCATCTCTCGGATCACTATTGATCCCAAACAGTAAACAATCTGGACTTTAACCCAAATATAGTCCTCCCATTGTGATTAGTTTTGGGCGGACCAAAGAATATATTTGGGTTTGGTCCAGGTTTTACTCGCCCCATTGTGGATGCTCTAAGGACACTAGCTCATTTTCACTATTTGTGAATGAAACCTTTAGTCCTACATAAGAGAAACTAAATATGTTGCCTCTCCATATTACTAGGAAAATTACTTCTTAGATTGGAACTTTGGGTCAACACACTTTTGTGTGAGGTAGAGAGGACTAAGGCAATGGGCTAGTTGGTGCAACCATACTTTCACACGCGCAGTGCTTCGCACCGAAATACGTACGCTGCCGGTCGGGCTGGGCCAGGCTCCGGTTCAGGTGTGGGTCAACCAAGATTTATTTTTTGGACAAAATTCTTTTGAAATATTTTCTAAATAAATTTTGTCTTTATGTGGGAAGGAGTCTGACCCGGCAGATAAAAAATTTCCTACCAAAATTTTTTCTTCTACAACATCATTCGACATTTTCTGGCCATTTTTTCTTCTACAACATTATGTCGACATTGATTTCATTAACTCTCTCTTTTTCTTCGCCTTAAAACGATTTCTTCATTTTAATTCATCCCAGAGAAGGCTACTATCCCTAGCTCTTTTCTCCTCTTCTTGCTTTGCTTGCGCTTTGTGTGCTTATCTCTTTCCTTCATCTTGTTGTTAAGTTCGTTTGAGTGGGAAAGTATTATAGTGTTATACAATACTTATATCCTGGACACAACTTCATTGTGGGTCATTTAGCATCACTCATTTTTGAGGCATACCAGTGAACTATTGTGCTAAGGACAATTTGATGATCAAGTGACTCTGCCCTCAAATCAGTGTTTAAATTCAGAAGTTTTATTTCATGTTTACATCATTTGTTTTTCAGTATTTTATTATTGCAGAACCAACAATCTTAAGACAATAATATCTCTTCTATAACAATGGGCAAAAGTGATGTTGACAGACCAGAAAAATTCAATGGGAAGGATTTAAAAAGATGGCAATCAAAAATGTTGTTTTTTCTGAGTTTTCATATGTTAGATGAACTTGTTCTGAAATCTTTTGATGAGAGTTTGAATGATGTTGGAAATGAAAGGGAATTGGATATTTGGGTTAGGCAGAACTATATGTAGGGCTGTCAATTTTTATCCGAAATCCGACATCCGTTTCCGATAATCCGGGATCCTATAGGATATTATCCGTTATAACGGATATCGGATATCGGATACGGATATTCTTATCGGATATTGAAGGTTAACGAAACGGAACCGGCTAAGCCGGTATCCGTCGGATATTATCCGTATCCGTTAAGAAAAAAACTAAGTCAAGTCAAAAGTAAAACTAGGTCTAGGTATAAGGAACTTGTCTTTCATTTTCTTCAGGTCGTCTACCTTCTACGGTTCTACCTACGGCTACCCCCCCTCTTTCATTTTCTTCAAACAGGTTAGTGATTCTTTCTGGGTTTTTGATTCTCTTTAAAGGGTTGTCAAGTTTTCTTCTCAATTATTCTTACATTGAAGGTTGAGCTAGATTCATTTTTTTCTTGATTTTGTTGGGATTTTTGTTGTTGTCTTTAAATGCCAGATCTGTTCTTGAAGGTTGAGCTAGATTCATTTTAGATTTTCTTTTAGATTTAGAGAAACCTAGTAAAGTGTGGATATTTAATCTTTCTTGTGTATACTTGGTGAAACCTTATTGATTATATTAGGTTTTCTTCTTCTTCAGCTGCCTTTTATTGTCTGTATAATTTTTCCATGATTTAGTTCTCTGAAGCCTGCATTTACCTTTATAATAAAACATAATTATGAAGTTTACAGTTTGGGTTTGTTAAAAAAATCTCCAATTTCTTTCCTTTTGTGTTCCATGTTGAAAAGGAGAGCTACTAACATTTGGAGGTTTTCTAGGTTAGTTTGGCAGGTTTAGTAGAGCTATCTCCATGTTTTTTACTAGCAATTTGGTCACATTTAGTGATTTATACGAAAGCATTTATGTGATTATTACTGAAAATTTAAGAATTGCCTAAAATCTGATATGTCTGTGTATTAGGGATTGTTCTTTTGCGGAATCAAATTCAGTATCGGCAATGAAATTTAATGTACCTTGCACTTGCATAACTTTTTCTTGCATTGTTAACAGCTGTTTCATGAGCCATTTCTTGCATTTTAATGAGTTTAGCATAAACACCATTTTCACCTTTTGTAAAAAGTTCATCATGGGTACCGATTTCGGTAACTGTCCCCTGTTGTAAAACTGCTACAAGGTCAGCTTTTCTGATTCTGAATCTAATGCACTTGTTGCTTCATCTAATAGTAGGATTGCTTGGTTCTTAAGCATTGCCCTAGCAATAGCAATCCTTTGTTTCTGTCCCCCAGATAATTGAGACCCTCTTTCTCCTACCTGCAATAACCAAGTTAACTTCACTCCCAATTTTACTGCCTGCAACTAATTTTACCACTACTTCTTACTTTCAACAATCAATTAAAATATTGAGTTTAATATCATAATTTTGCAGGTATTTAGGAGTTAAAACAGTACTTAAAGTCAATTGAATATAAAACTTTGTTTTTTTCCATTAAAGCTTTCTTTATTTCAGCACATGTTGACTGAGACTATTTTGTTTTTCCACCAGTTTTATTTATATGCAAGAACTCTCTCCATGACTGAGACTACAATGTTTCCTAGACTTTTAGTATCTGTTTAGCGCTTTTATTTGAGAAGATTTTGAGCTTTTATGGTCCATCAGTGCATGTTCTTTGAGTGCATGTTCTTTGAGCTTTTTGGGTTTCTTGTATTGGCTTCTATTATATGAAAATTGACAAATACAATACATATATAGCATTTGATTCATTTCATTTTGTGCAGGTTGCAATTCACTTTGTATTTACTGTGTATTACTTTATATCCCTTATATTGAACTAACATGTATGATTATTTTTATTTCAGGGTGATGTGACATAGTCAGAGAACATCAAATCAATTGGGTACCTCAACTTCATCAGTTGCATCACATCCACTTTTACAAGAAGAAAATGTACAGACCTTGCAGGAAGGTTCAACAATGAACTCTGCTTCTATGATTCGTCCCAGAGAAGGAGGAGAAGAAAAAAACAGATTGTGTTTTGATGTTTTCTTTTGTTGCAAGAACAATAGAACATGTAATTTATAAATTGTGATCATTTGTGTGTGTTTTGTATGTGTTTTAATTGAATTGCGAAGTGAAAAAAACAGATTTATAAGATGTTTTTCGGCTATCGGATTTTTACCGGATATTATCGTATATCTGGTAACCTTAACGAAACGGAATCGGATATGAAGATTAAATGTCCGTCGGATATTATCGGATATCGGATATCCGATAAGCTTATCGGATATCGGATACGGCTGAGCCAATATCCGTTCCGTTAACATCCGTTGACAGCCCTAACTATATGGCTAAAAATCATATTCTGAATTGTTTAGAGGATACTTTGTGTGACTTTTCTAATGCAAGGGAGAAATTTACTGCTTTTGATTTATGGGCTGCTTTAGAGGTAAAATACCAAACAGAAACTGCTAGAAGTAAGAAATTCTTTGTAGCTAGGTTCTTGAAATACAAAATGTCGAATGACAAATTTGTGGTTGATCAATTCCTAGAACTGTTGTTGTGTAAGAATATTCAAGTGGAAGAATTGTTGTGCTCCAAGGAAAAAAATGTATCTTCTACAAGGGACATGTCAAACAAGGCTTGTGTCATTGAACACAAATCTTCCAATGCTGAAAAAGGAGAAAGCAACAAGCGCAACCCTAAGCCTAGTCCTTATAAGAAAGGTATGTTTCACAAACCCAAATCTGGCATTGGTAAAATTAAGTGTGCTTGTTATGTTTGTGGAATTCCTGGCCATATGACAATTAACATGAAAAACAATGCTAATTTGGTTGAAAACAACAAGAACGAGTTTTCTGGTACGGTGTCTGAAGTTAATTTGGTAACCAATGTGAGAGACTGGTGGGTAGCCTCTGGTGCTACCAAGCATGTCTGTGGAAATAAAGATATGTTCACCTCCTATCAGAAGGTAGGGGAAGGGGATAAACTCTATATGGGTAACTCATCTGCAGCACAAGTTGCAGGAAAAGGAAAAGTTGGGTTGAAGCTCACTTCTGGCAAGACTCTAGCATTGAATGAAGTTCTTCATGTTCCGGACATCTGTAAAAATATTGTTTCTTGTGGTGTTTTAGATGATAAGGGTTTTAAAATTATAATTGAATCTGGAAAAGTTGTTGTCACTAAGGGTAATAATTATGTGGGTAAGGGTTATAAGACCGAGGGTCTCTATAAACTTAATGTAACCACTGATGAAAAGAATAAAATTGATTCTTCTGCTTATGTTTGTGTGTTATTAAATGTTTGGCATGGTAGACTTGAACATGTAAATTATAAGTCAATGCATAAAATGGCTAGCGTAGGCTGCATACCCAAATTTAGTTTGGATAATGAACACAAATGTGAAATATGTGTAGAATCAAAGTATGCTAAAAAAACCTTTTAGAAAAAATGTCCTGAGAAATTCTAAACCCTTAGAATTAATTCATCCAGACCTAGTTGACATGAAATCGACTCAAACTAGAGGTGGCAAAAAATGGTTTATAACTTCCATAGATGACTGTACCAGGTACTGTCAGGTATATTTGCTCAGGGGTAAGGATGATGCCTTAGAAGCCTTTAAGATGTATAAACTTGAAGTTGAAAACCAATTAGATGTTACCACTAAAAGAGTTAGGTCTGACCGTGGTGGTGAGTATGAAATTCCTATAGGGGAATTTTGCTCACAACATGGCATTATTCATGAGACCACACCTCCTTATTCACCACAATCTAATGGTGTGGCTGAACGGAAGAACCGAACCCTTGAAGAGATGATGAATGCCATGTTGATTAGTTCAGGATTACCGGCAATCTTGTGTGGGGAGGCCATTCTCTCAGCTTGCTATATGTTGAACAGAGTACCCTTTAAAGGATCAAATAAAACTCCATATGAACTATGGAAAGGTAGACAACCTTTTTATGCATATTTCAAAGTGTGGGGGTGTTTGGCTAAGGTTTCCATTCTTCCTCCTAAGAGAACTAAAATAGAACCCAAAACTGTTGATTGTGTCTTCATAGGGTATCCTGAGAATACTATTGCATATAGATTTATGGTTGTAAGTTTTGAAATTTCTGAAATTGGTGTGAATATTATTATGGAATCTAGGGATGCTGTGTTCTTTGAAAATGTTTTTCCATTGAAAAATTGATTCTTGCACGATATGTGTTGATCCCCTAGATGTCCCTTCTACTAGTCATACATTACCTTTAGAGGAAGATGAATTTGAATTTGAGCCTAGAAGAGGTAAAAGACTTAGAACTGAAAAATCTTTTGGGCCAGACTTCATAAGATTCCTAGTTGAGACCGATCCAAATACTTATAGAGAAACCATGACTTCTTCTGAAGCTCCATAGTGGAAAGAATCTACCATTAGTGAAATGGATTCCATCATACAGAACGATACGTGGGAGATTGTAGATTTACCTCTAGGGTGTAAACCCATAGGTTGTAAATGGATCTTCAAAAGGAAACGTAAGGTAGATGGGACTGTGGAAAAGTACAAAGCTAGGTTAGTAGCTAAAGGTTATAAACATGAAGAAAGTGTAGATTTCTTTGATACTTATTCACCTGTTACGAGAATTACTTCTATTAGGATGTTAATTGTTGTTGCTGCCATTCATAACTTAGAGATACATTAAATGGATGTAAAGACAGCTTTTCTAAATGGTGAATTAGATGAAGAAATTTACATGGACCAACCTGAGGGCTTTGTAGTGAAAGGTTGTGAAAACAAAGTTTGTAAACTGAAAATATCTTTGTATGGTTTAAACAAGCACCTAAACAGTAGCATAAAAAATTGGATCATGTAATGATTTCTAGTGGTTTTTAAAATCAATGAATCTGAAAAGTGTATTTATACTAAACTTGTGAATAATGTCTGTGTGATTGTATGCTTGTATGTTGATGATATGCTTATACTTGGTACAAACATGGATGTAATTAATTCCATTAAGAACATTCTAAATGAGAACTTTGACATGAGAGACTTAGGCCCCGCTGATGTGATCTTAGGGATGAAGATTAGAAGAAATTCTAATGGATATAGTCTTAGTCAATCTTATTATGTTGAATCTGTGCTTAGAAAATATAATCAGTTTGATTGTAAACCTGCTTGTACTCCATATGATCCTTGTTGTAGACTCAAAAAGAATAAGGGCAATGGAGTTTCACAACTTGAATACTCACGTTTTATAGGAAGTATGATGTATTCGATGAACTATACAAAACCAGGTATTGCTTATGCTGTGAGTAGGTATACTTGTAATCCAGGGAAGGAACATTGAGATGCACTTATTAGAGTGTTGAGGTACTTGAAGTACACTTTGACCTTTTGTTTGAATTATGAGAGGTACCCTGCGTCCTTGAGGGATTTTGTGATGCAAACTGGATATCAGACTCAGAAGAGTCTAAGTCTACGAGTGGATATGTTTTCACTTTAGCAGGTGCGTCTGTTTCTTGGAAGAGTTCCAAACATACTTGTATAGCTCGACCACTATGGAATCGAAGTTTATTGTGTTAGATAAAGAAGGAGAGCAAGCCGCATGGCTAAGATGCTTTTTAGAAGACATTCCTCTCTGGCATAGGCCTGTTCCATCTATATTTGTGCATTGTGATAGTCAAGCTGCAATAGCTAATGCTAAAAACAACAACTATAATGAGAAGTCTATACATATTCGTAGAAGACATAATTCCCTGAAACAACTAATCTCAACTGGCGTTATTTCTGTTGACTTTGTGAGGTCTAAGGAGAATATCGCGGACCCTTTGAAGAAAGGTTTCTCCAAGGAGATAGTTAGTAATGCATCGAGGGGGATGGGGCTTAAGCTCATTAAATAAACTTGCCATGAAGGATACTCAACTTTGCTGACTGGAGATCCCAAGATCAAAGTTTTGAATGAGACAACTAATTTGTGGTGGGTTAAAGGAAACACTATCAGAGAATTTCATTTTTTGTCCCTTACCTATGGTGTAGACATGATAGTGTGACTGCATGTGGAGGATGACTTTTAAATAAGTCTTAATGTGTTATATAGTTTCAATTTAAGATTGGATTGGGGTGTAGCAGTAAACCTTCTTGATGGAACTCACCTATCTGAATGAGGAAGTGAGCCGCTTCCGACGAGAATTGAGCTGATTCTCTAGAGCATTCTAAGAAACGGGATAAGTTCAAGGCCAAAATGGACACAACGGCACGAACTTGACAGCACCTAGAGTGATATCACGCATGGAAGTTATTAATGAACTACACCAAACGATGGCAGTTCAAGACATCGCATTCACTGTCCATCAAGTAGTTCCTGTAATTTCTCAGTAAGCAAAGGTTCAAGACCTTATGGACACCTATTGCCTATAGTGGTATTTCTCACTTTCTGATTTTTTATCGTTTTTTCATTCATGTGGGAGATTGTTAGAGAAAATGAACTTATTATTGTTTTGTTTTTTAGTCTTGGTACTTAGGACCAAAATGTTACTAAGGACACTAGCTCATTTTCATTATTTGTGAATAAAACCTTTAGTCCCACATAGGAGAAACTAAAGATGTTGCCTCTCCATATTACTAGGAAAATTGCTTCTTAGATTGGCCCTTTGGGTCGAATACACTTTTGTGTGAGGGGAGAGGACTAAGGAAATGGGCTAGTTGGTGCAACCATATTTTCACACACACGCGGTGCTTCGTACCGAAGCACGCACACCGTCGTCCGTCCGAACGGGCGGGCGGACTGGGCCTGGTTCGGGTTCGGGTTCGGGTGTGGGTCAACCAAGACTTATTTTTTGGACAAAATTCTTTTGAAATATTTTCTAAATAAATTTGAATTTCAAAATAACTTGTCTTTATATGAGGGCATATGAGCCGGCAAATAAAAAATTTCTTACCAAAAATTTTTCTTCTACAACATCATGTCGACATTTTCTGGCCGTTTTTTCTTCTACAACATTATGTCGACATTGATTTGCATTAACTCTCTCTTCTTCTTCGCCTATAAAAAGAGAACGATTTTTTCATTTCAATTCATCCTAGAGCAGGTGACTATCCCTAACTCTTTTCCCTTCTTCTTGCTTTGCTTGCGCTTTATGTGTTTATTTCTTTCCTTCATCTTGTTGTTAAGTTCGTTTGAGTGGACAAGTATTGTTGTGCTATACAATACTTGTATCGGACAGTTTTATCCTGGACACAACTTCTCTGTGGGGTATTTAGCATTACTCATTTTTAAGGTATACCGATGAACTATTGTGTTAAGGATAATTTGATGATCAAGTGACTCTGGCCTCAAATCAATGTTTAAATTCAGAAGTTTTATTTAACGTTAACATCATTTATTTTTCAGTATTTTATTATTACTGAACCAAGAAAGAAAAATAGTTCCGATCATGAACTCATAGTCTCCCTGATATTGGAAATATCCGCCAGAGCGTACAAGACTTATGACACGGCCTTTGGAATCACAATCGACACCTTCCAATTTGATACAGCTATCTGTGGATTGATCCACGTTTGCAATAGTTGATAAGGATCTTCAGTGATCTTACTCTTGAAATCAAGTAGAGCTGCTCTATCAATTCTATGACATGCTTCTGTTGTTTTTATATGCAAATAAAATGTTAAAAAGATCAAGACAAGACAAGACAAGAAAGAAGGAACTAGTTATTGTACTGGCTATGAATGCCATTAGAAAGAGAAAGGTGGAAGTGATTGAAAATTAATGAATTACTCTTGATTATAAAGGGAGTCTAAAAATGAACTTGGTGAATTTTCTAGAAAACAGTATGTTGGATTTCTAGGTAGTTGAGCTTAATGTTCTTTCTGTCTCTTCTAACACAACAAACGCTGGCGCCTGAATCCCATTGAATGTATTGGAAAGCTATCAGCTATATTAAATAGTATGCCGCACATGGAGTCATGGATTGAGGAATCAGGAGGAGCAGAACAATTGATTTTGGGGTTATCATTAAAAGAATAATTAAAATATAATTTGTGTTTAGTTTGGACTTTGGAGGTAATTTATCGGTCCTTATCAACATATCGACCTTACTTTAGTGGCAAGATTCAGATCAAGGTTGAAGCACGTTACTGTGCACAATTTAGGGTATGTAGTTATTTTCCACCTGTTACAGTGCTTTGTTATGGTGTTTTGAGCTTTTCAACAGAACTTGCATTCGAGAAACTGGACTTTGTTTTGGTTGTAGGCTTTAACCGTTTTTAAGAAGAATCGTGTTTTGAGACATACATATTTATTACCCAAACTATTATAGCAGCTAAAGGATGTCCCAGGAGTATCTAAATTATTTTAATACCCTTGATTAATTTTATTTATTTAATTTTTTATCTTTTTTTTTATTTTATTTTTTAAATTATTTTCTGATTAATTTTTATATTTGTTTTTTATTTTATTATTTTCTTAAATATATTTTTTTTAAAAATAATAATTATAAAATTATAAACGGTATTACTGCCATTGGATAAGGGGTAATGAATTTTACAACCTACTAACCCTATTTTGCTACCATTACATATGCCTCAAAATACGATTCTTTAAGAAACTTGTATTAAGTGCTCCTTGAATTCTTAAAAGGCTCCTGTGAGATTATATTGTTTAAGTTGTGGAATAAGGGTATCCAAATATATAGTAAATATCTAAATCACCTAATGAAATTAAAATATTACCACATCACTCTTTCCCCTAATTATAAACCTAAAACTATTATTATCCACAAACTAAAACTATTATTATCCACAAACTAAAACCTAAACTATTTGCTCTTCCCTTAATCAAAACCTAGCCGTTTGATCCCCTTTTCTCTTTTTTCTTCCTCAAAAGAAATCGCCGATGATTAATCGTCGATTCATCATTTCTCGATTAAACTCTCTATAAAAGAAGATGGGGCGGATGAATAATCATCAAAGAGATATAAATCCAAATCCGCATGTAAGATTCCATGCTCCAAATCCAGGAGGAAAATAAGAAATTCAAGAAGAACCAATTTATCATATCCAACAAGAACAAAACGAAGAATTCAATAATCAAGAACCTGAAACACCTTAACAGCCATTTTATGATTCCGGCATGGCTTCTATTAGGTAAGAGTCAACAAATTTACTATTTTTGTTGTTTTTTATTGCTTACATAAATTAGACTTGTTCCAACTTCAAAAATAGTTTTTATTTCAGGGTCTTTTCCGGCTTGGTCGAGTCTGAATTTCCTAGTTGTAAACTCTTCTACGGCTGAGAATTGATGAAGTCCTAGCAGTAGGTTAATAACTATTGACTTTTACATCTAGGAAATGATAAACTCCTATCCATAGTTGATCTTTAAAAATCTTAATTTCGTCATAAGAATCCTGGTCGTAAGAGGGTTTTCCTAGCTGTAAACATATGTAGTTTATAAAATCTATCTTTTTTGTCAAAATATTCCTAACCACAGAAATAAATTATCGCAATTTGTGTTTAGCTTACGGCTAGGTCTCTATGTTGAAAAACTAACAGTAGATGGTTCTGAAAGTTAAAAAAAAAAACTTGTACTTTTACGGCTAGGTTGTAATGCTGACACCTAACCGCAGGTGGTTCTGAAAGTTAACAAAAACAAAAAAAAGTTTTTTGTTTGTAAATTTTTTAGCTTTGTTATATGTATTGAACATACTTATTTAGCATATTTTAGGAACCCACCGCAAAAGAGAAAGAAGAAGAAAAGGCAAGAAGTAAGACCACAAAATCTTCGTATTTTCTAACCCATTGTAACAAGACTACTTTGGTGGCAAAGCAAATGAACAAAAATGCACTTGCTATTGATGGACCAGGAGAAAAAAAAACGTGAACGTTCAGTTGTGATTTATCAACCACAAAATCAAGATAATGAAGAAAAATATAATGTCGAAACAATACTAAAAGGCAAAGAGAAGAAGAAAGATAGACCTATCGTAAACAAATTATTGAAGGTTTAGTGTTGGTTCTTAAGAAGGATAATGACATACCTTGGGGTGAACCAAAAGATATGGCTAGATTCTTATTTGGTTAAGAATATTTGTGGGCTACAAATGTTTGTCATACTGAGATAATAATCTAAATCTAAGAATCTATATATTATTGTTGATTTATTTATTATGATTTTTCTTTCTTTAACATTTATATGATATGTATAGGATCATGATGAAAAGACGAGGGCACCTGATTACGCCACTTATTTCTTTTGCAATAACCTATATTAGATTAAACTTGTATAATCTTATCGATCTTACAACGACTAAAGATTATCTAGATGGGCTATCTTGGATTTAATCTTCGTTCCAATCAAGGACAACAATTACGAATCGATCCAAGATATTTGATTAACATACAAGTGTAATAGTTTTGATTATAACAACAATTATAACGCGTAAGTAAAATAAAAACACAGACACACAAGATTTTGTTAACGAGGAAAACTGCTAGGAAAAAAAAAAACCCGGACCTAGTCCAGTTTTGATACACTCAAAATTAAGCAGCTACAAAAATGTCTACCCGCAACCTCGTATAATTGAGACTAAATAAACTATCCCTAGTTACTCAGTTTCCTTGGTATCCCTGCGCCTACAACCAATGTGGCATACGCATGTGGATCACCTAACAAAATCCACTTCCAAATGTTGTTTTATCTCCGTAAAGACTTCTACAACCCAATTCTTTTAGGACGTCTTACAAATAACAAGGAATCCAATTATTTGCTAACAATCCAATTTTCTTCTATCCAACAACTACATCTTAAACTTATAAAATCCAACGACTGACCTTTATAGTAATTAAAAATTATTTGGTGTTTTGATTTTTGTTTTTGTTATCACTAAACGGAAGAGATTCGATGTGAAGGTAGCATATTATTTATCATCTTACACAGTTACATGATGAGTGATGACTCCAAATGCCAAGTACTATGTGAGGTGTTTTCTTTTGGCTTTGGCTACATTATTGCCAAAAGCAAATACGATTGCACATCTCTTGGCTATAATGTAGCTTTAAGCAAAGCCTTGGCTAGTACCTGTTGCACATCTCTAGTAGGCACTTGTCAAGAGATGGCTGATAGAAACTGAGTTTTCGTAATAAGATAGACGTCACATGAACTGTAACATTTTAGGTCCATCATTGGGCTTAACATTTCTGCTTTATGGGTGGTGGACAAAAATCTAATTACTGGAAGTTTAGTTTCTGTCAACATTAATCAGATTGTCATGGAGGTTGATTTTTCTCTTGGCCTTGGCTTAGCTTCATGTCATGTTTCTGGCTTTGTCATGGAGGTTGATTTTTCTCTTGACTACGGGGCTTGCTCTAAACACAAGATATTTGGTAAATGAACCGTGGCTGAAATTTGCAGAAAAAGGAAGAAAAAAAAAAAAAAGGGAAAAAACAAATGAATCAAAACAATTATATTAAGTTCTTCTTATTCCTATAAGCTATACACAAACATGACAATCCGAACGATACAAACAGGAAGGTTACTATGCAGTTTTACAAGGAGGAAGTGGGGAGTCACATAGGCCAGAGTTGCCTTCGAAAAAAGAAGCAGGAAATGCTTTCTTATGAGGAGGAATTTTCCCTGTCAATTTGTTGTGTGACACTATAAATTCTACGAGATCCGGCAAGTTTATTACCCCTGTAGGAATTGGACCAGACAAACCATTTCTAGAGACCACTAAATTTTGAAGATTTATCAAATTGCTAAAACTTGAAGGAATATTACCCGTAAGACGGTTGTTTGTTGCCACTAAACCAAGAAGATCTGTAAGATTACCAAGACTTTTAGGTAAATCTCCAGTTAACAAGTTGTTGTCAAGTATTAAAATCTGGAGCGCAGTATTGCCGATCAATGCAGGTATACTTCCGGTGAGTTTGTTATTTGATAAATAAACACTATTCAGAAATTTTAGCTTGGAAATTGAAGTTGGAATGTATCCAGAAATCTGGTTGTTTGATAAGATTAAATAAACCAAGTTCTTAAGATAACCGATTGTATTTGGTATACTACCTGAGAAGTTGTTGTGATGGAGTTCAAGCCTCTTCAATGAAACTAGTTTATCAATTGATGATGGAATTCCACCAGATAACTGATTTTCAGATAAATTAATTTCCGTAAGAGAAGACATATGTTGAAAGACATTTGTGGGAACAGTACCCGATAGAAGATTATCGTTGAGGAAGAGCCTATTGAGTTTGCGAAGATTTTGAAATGATGCAGGAATTGAACCCTTTAGTTGGTTGCATTGAGGAATAGAGTAGTAAGGTGTGATAACTTCCCGAACTCCGTAGGGATCGTTCCTGTTAACCGCTTTAGGTTATTAAGGTCTAACAAGCGGAGAAACTTGAGTTTACCCAATGAAGGAGAAATAGTTCCGATCATGAACGCAAAGTCGTCGAGAATTGGGGAAAATATGCCAGAGCGTGAAAGATTTACGACACGACCGTTGGAGTCACAAGCGACACCTTCCCATTTGATACAGCAATCAGTGGATTGATTCCACGTTTTTAACAGTTGAGCAGGATCCAGGGTGATCTTACTCTTGAAATCAAGTAGAGCTGCTCTATCAGTTCTATGACATGCTTGTGTTGTTGTTGTATGCAAAGAAAAGGTTATATAACAGATTAAGAAAATAAAGGAACTGGTTTTAATGTTGGCTATGAATGCCATTAGAAAGAGAGAGATGGTTATGAGATTAAGAAAGGTAGAAGTGATTGATAACAAAATCTGAGTTTTATATAGACCGACTGTTGACTTTTGCGGTGGTTTACAGTGGTATTATGTGGAGTACTGTGGGTACATCTTTAACGTGTCTGCGAGCAACACTCAACCCATGCATTTATCTCTTTAATATAATACGTTTGACCAAGACTGTGTTGAGATATTTTGACCATTTGACATGTCTATTTTCCATTTGGTGGAAGTGTGTCTTTTCCTTTCTATGAAAGGGTGGGAAACGGAATAAAAAGGGTTATGGCATATACTTCACAGTTAGCGTGAAAGGCTCACTTTCGCATGGAAATCTATTTTAGCCAAGAGGATGGTGATCATTTTTCTTAATCTTATATATTTTGAGCTGTTTGCACTGCCACCACCCAAGCAGCCTCATTATACGGCTGAAGTTAGGGTCCAGTTTCTTTCACTGCTGAAGGAGTACACTTGACAATTTCAAATTGGATAATGATCAAGTGAAGTAGCTAAGTGGGGCTAGTCCTCAATCAAAGTGGGGTTCACCTTTCACGATGTCAATGCAATGAGTGATCGATCCCTCTTCAAAATTTGTTGACTGTCTGCCTTGGATCGACCCCAATCCGGGTCTCGTCTTTTACTTCCTCTCTCGACTGTTAGACTGAAGAGAATACACAATCCAAAACATTTAAGGTAGATAAACTAAGGTGTTGACATGTCTTTCGGTCGTTGACCGGAACTCTACGGGGATGTAGCT
The DNA here is from genome assembly GCA_023531435.1 of Papaver californicum. Classification (NCBI taxonomy): domain Eukaryota; kingdom Viridiplantae; phylum Streptophyta; class Magnoliopsida; order Ranunculales; family Papaveraceae; genus Papaver; species Papaver californicum. The sequence goes on from JAJJMC010007665.1 coordinate 3,901,286, forward strand.
AACGTAACAGTTAGTGAACTACCTAAATCTCTGTGTCTCGATCTCTATTATTGTTCTCGTTCGATCTCTCGTTACAACGAATTGGTATCAGAGCGAGGTTTGATTTCCGCCGAGAACGATGTCCGAATCCATGATGAAGATCGACAGGTTTACCGGGAGAAATAGTTTCAGTCTGTGTCAAATCAAGATGCGGGCTTTGTTGAAGCAACAAGGTCTTTGGTTGCCGTTAGTTCGGATAAGAAGGGTGCAGATACATCCACCGCTGAGTATGCGACTATGGAGAAGAATGCTCACTCAACGATTATGTTGTGTCTCGCGGATGACGTAATCACTAAAGTCGCAGATCAGGAAAAGACCGCCACTTTGTGGTTAAAGTTGGAAAGCATCTACATGACGAAATCGCTGACCAACAAGTTGATGCTGAAGCAACGTCTTTTCAGTCTGCACATGTCTGAAGGTACGCCTCTTAGAGATCACCTAGATCAAGTGAATACTATTCTGCTTGAATTGCGTAATATTGATGAAGTGGTGAAAGATGAGGATGCTTCCTTAATGTTGCTGGTGTCTCTGCCTCCGTCGTATGAGAATTTTAGAGAGTCTTTTATTGTCGGAAAATAGACTGTAACGCTGGAAGAGGTTAGGTCGTCTCTTTATACCAGGGAGATGCGGCATAAGGCTGCTGGAAAAGGTACAGAAAATCAGGCTTCCGGGTTGATGGCAAAAGGAAGCAAGGACGGTAAGAAGGGCAAGAAAAATTTCGGCTATAAATTACCAAAAGACGTCTGTGCCTACTGTAAGGAGAAAGGTCATTGGAAGACGGAATGTCCTAATAAGAAGAAGCAACAAGAAAATAACTCTGGATCGCAGCAGTAGCTGAATGTGGAAACACTTTAGAGGGAGATTTTGTTCTGCTAACAGATGATTACACACATCAGTCTGATGTGTGGTTCCTTGACTCTGGGCGTCCTACCATATATGTCCCAAAAGAGAGTTATTTACTACGTACAGCCGTGCAGATGGGGGCAGTGTCTCTATGGAAAACGGGTCTGTCTGCAAGGTGGTTGGAATCGGCTCAATCAGGTTTAGGACACATGATGGGAGGCTCTGCACATTGAAGGAAGTCATGCATGTGCCACTCTTGACAAAGAATCTGCTATCCTTGAGTCTGCTAGACAGCAAGGGTTTCAGTTTCAAAGTTGAAGGTGGAGGTTTGCATGTTTGCAAAGGTTCTGATGTGATTCTGAAAGGTGTCAAGTATGGAACTTTGTATGTATTACAGGGTTCAACAGTCACAGGTTCTGCAGTTGTTGCTTCAGCTGAAATTCAGGGATCTGATCTGACCAGACTATGGCATATGAGGCTTGCTCATATGAGCGAACGGGGAATGCAAATTCTCTCAAAGGAAAATCTTCTCGGGGGTCATAAGACCAAGATCCTTGTATTCTGTGAGCATTGTGTGTTTGGGAGGCTACAACGCAACAAGTTTCCTAAGGCAGTTCATCGGACCAAAGGCACGCTGGACTATATCCATTCAGATTGTTGGGGTCCCTCTCGTGTTGAGTATCTGGGCGGTCACAGGTATTTTCTGTCTATCATTGATGATTATTCCAGGATGACTTGGATATTCATGGTGAAACATAAAAGTGAGGCATTCAGTAAGTTCAAGGAGTGGAAGACATTGTTAGAAAATCAGGTTGGGAAGAAGGTCAAGAGGCTGCGAACAGATAATGGTCTAGAATTCTGTTCATCTGAGTTTGATGATTTTTGCAAAGATCAGGGTATTGCTCGCCATCGCACAGTCAGGGCTACACCACAGCAGAATGGTGTAGCAGAAAGACTGAATCAGACGTTTTTAGAGAAAGCAAGGTGTATGCTTTCGAATGCAGGTCTTGCTAGACGATTCTGGGCAGAAGCAGTTTCAACAGCTTGCTATCTCATCAATCGGAGCCCACACATAAGCATTGACTGCAAAACACCTTATGAGGTGTGAACTGGAAAAGCTGCCGATTACGCAAAACTGAGGGTCTTTGGCTGCACTGCTTATTATCATGTAGATGAAGGCAAGTTGGATCCAAGAGCTAAGAAGGGAGTTTTCATGAGCTATGGTGCAGGTGTGAAAGGGTACAGGATCTGGTCTGACAATAAGATTATATTGAGTAGAAGTGTAGTCTTTGATGAAAATGTTATGCTGAAATCCAGAGAGAAGATCACTGATGCACCAGAAAACGAGGTTGTTGTTGAGGAGGTGAAGGTGCAATTCAGTCCAGAGGAGAATCAGACACCTAAGTTGGTTGACGACCAACTACCACCATCAGTTACCGAAGAGCAATATGCAGATGAGTCTGAAAATGCACCACCAGAGGAAGTTGAACATCAGAGCATTGCTACAGACCGACCTAGAAGGGTTGGAATAAAACCTCCAGCGAGGTACAGGTTTGACGATTTGGTGGGTTATGCATTGCAGGTGGCCTAGGAGGTGGAGGATCACGAGTCGTCCACCTGCAAGGCTGCAGTATCTGGAAACGAGTCAGCACAGTGGCTTGCCGCAATGGTAGAAGAAATGGAGTCCCTTATCAAAAATGGGACTTGGGAGCTTGTAAAACTGCCTGCTAATAGAAAGGTAATTACTTGCAAGTGGGTTTTCAAAAAAAATGAAGGAATGTCAGCTGCAGAGGGTGTCAAGTATAAAACACGAGTGGTTGCAAGAGGTTTCAATCAGAGAGAGGGAGTGGACTACAACGAGATTTTCTTACCAGTGGTCAGGCACACTTCCATCAGAGTGCTACTAGCCATAGTTGCACATCAGGATCTGGAACTTGAGCAACTAGATGTGAAGACATCTTTCCTGCATGGAGA